>ML776749.1:167208-220562 GCA_009831015.1 Picea engelmannii | reverse complement strand
CGATTTGGCGTTTACAATGGTCATATGTTATGGAATGAAACCACGGGTCGGGGCTAAGCCCCGGCCCGACCCCCCTTTCCATTGAATACAACGAGCAAGTTTAAATATATGCGCGTTTGATATATGAAACAAGGAACAAGTCGGCATAGTGGTTAGCGGAAGGTTATGAAGTCTTTACATATGAGGGGAGGTCTGGGGGTCGAACCCCGCGGACTCCCATTACATTTTATATAACACATAACCCAAATAATGAAGGGGACACGTGGCGCCCATGGATTGGGCCACGTGTCCTCATATCATTTGCCACCAACCGAACACGTGTCAACACTCGATTCACCAGCAATCAACTAATAAACAACTGCCATGTCATCACCGTAAGGCCTATACGACCCTGCCACGTAAGACCGTACAGACTGTACGGACTGTATGGATAGGTACAGTCAACATCAAATTTTTTAATGTTTGGCTTAGCGAACAGATCGCGATATCTTCTCCATACGGACTCCGTTTGAGAAAGTAAATATACCGCCGGAATCAGGAAGACGAGACGGACGCAATGGCACTGTTTTCGTCGCATTCCGAGCACTTTGAAAATTGAGCAAAATTTGATCCCCTGATCAACCACCAACAAAACGAAATGAAACAATAACCATTCTAGGGTGACGACCCGATGGGGGGAGTATGGAGGGACGTGCATTTACTGCACGTCGCTTCCATCTCCTCTTCATTCAATTTCGAAGTACATGACAACCAACACTCACTAATACATTTAAGCATGTCATTAATTCCCAAACCATTGAAATCTGCGACCACATTGCTTTCCAAATGCCCCACCCAAAACATTCACATTAACCATTTCCAAACTTCCATACCATACCATATGTATTGCCATATCAAAGGCGCCCTATATAACTCAATTGGAAATCACATAGCCACTAACCATTAATAGTTAGGATTAACACTAACTTGTTTTCATTTTAATTGGACATAACTTCTAACATAGCATAATATATGCCCCTTTTCTTGTATTTTTTTGTAAGTTTCTTCCCTTTTGCGTTTGTTTACATCGTCACTAATATGTTTCTTGTGCATGTGTAGCCAGGTAATAATCATGGTGACATGATTAAACATAACAACTGTAAATATATGCCAATCATAATAAAAATTTAAAGCTTCGAATAACAAAACATCCTATAAATGCATCATCCATCTGTCATTATGTCAAAAATTAAACCAAGACTGCATCATCAACCATATAAGACCCTGTAAACAACATCAAACAACATCATAAAATGTGTGATATGACTATCTCTGAGCCTCCAGTCTACAAGGGGGTCCCACCTACTAGTATTATATATCATTAGCATAGTTTAAATAATAGGCTTTAGCAATACTTTGCGGGAAAAAATCCTCGTTGCGGTTTTTATCGTCAACAGATGGTTCATTTCGTCTCTATTCACCAGGTCCTGAGCACTCTTTAAGATTCCATGTCTACATGCGAATGACCGCCACCTCAAGATTTGTGACTTAACTAATTTCAGAACCATTAATTGATTTATCCTCTCACACAATATGAGGATCCAATTTAGGACATACATACCATGATTACTAAGGGTGGATGAGGATGTCAAGGGGGGACATGACGCAAGAGACTCAGTTCAAATTACAATATCCATGAATGTTGGAGCATACCAGGAAAAATGGAGGAGGTACAAAGTGAAGGGATGGAAAGTACCACATGCACAATCAAATAGGAATGAAGGCAGGTGCATGAGGGTAGTGAAGTATATAGGCGAGGCCTCGTACAACAACCTTGTGGAATGTCATGTGTACAAATGAAGGAACTCGTGTCGAAAAGGAAAGGTGAAAGTGGGGCCATTGGAAATTTCTTAAGCTAGATATGATGAGAAAATGTCAATGGGGGCCTTTCCAAAAGAATAAGATCAGAACCATGCTTACTAAAGAATATGGAGGAAGGAGAACTAACCATTGATTCATAGAGTTCCAGCTTGATCGAGGATGGCTAAATTGGCTTGAGAATATGCAATGGCATTGTTATGTTGTAGCACATGGAAGGGGAAGATAATATGCATGACTTCCAATTCTTTGTGTATTCTGATGAAACGTTTCTAAGCTTCATGTCTTGTGGGAGAGATGTCTTTCTAACGTAGTTGATTATCACTTTCGAATCTCCTAGAATTGTGAGAGAGTCTAAATCTTGTTGCCTGGATATAAGCAAGCCATGAAGAAGGGCATACACTTCAACCTAATTGTTTGTTACCGTGGCCAAACTCCATGAGAAAGTAATCCTATGAATTCCTCTCGGGGAAATGATAACCCCATCCACACCTGCCACCCCAAACCAATATCATGATCTTCATTGCCACACAATTTATGAATTTCCATCATGTAGTCGACCTCATCCTGCATATTTTCTTGCTTTTCATGCCATTTCAACACTTCCTTATGCACAATTGATAGTTTCAAATTTTCTTCCTGCAACTTTATTGCCTTAGTAACAAAATTCATCCTAATCTGTGCATGTCTATGGTCTTCTTCTTGTATATCCTCTTTAAACTTAACTACCACATCTAGATATCCTTTAAAGTAATCCATTTGGTTCCTTAAGAAATCCATTTCCTTCTTCACACTTTCCACTTTGGCTTCATTTACACTAGCCTTGTCAATGGTAGTGTAAGAGATCGCTACCCGTGCAACTACAAGCTCACTAAGATTTTCCTTATTGGTGTAAAATAAAGGTTCTTTGGTAGTGTAGACAATGATAGTATCTACATCAAACCTTTTCCTTTTTTGTGTCGTATTAACTATTGATTGCCTCTGCCGATTATAGGAAATGGATTTAAGTTAAAGATTTCTTTGACTAAGTCCAAAATCTACCTATCTCCCCATGACAATACATATTCCAAACTTCTCGGGGTATGAAATTGTTTTATTACAATTTCCTTCCCTTATCAACAATGCTTCCCTTTGATGATTTATGTGGTTGGTTAGGAACCTTGTGTGCCATATGCTTAGTTGTATTTCCCTTAGTATTACCTTTTTTTATGCTTATCTTTCATTTATTTATTTTCCAATGCTTTCTTCTCCAACTTGAAAACAGTTTCATCAATTTTGGTCAAGTCAATGACCTCTTTGGATGTGCTTGCATGTTGTTTTTTATGTTGTTTTCCTTCTTCCTACTATGTATTTCTTTGTTCTACTACAAAATCCCCTTGCCCTTCATTATCTCTTTCTTCCTCTTTCTTCTCTATTCTTTCCTTTTCTCTTTGCTTCAACAAGTCTCGTTTCCTTTGTTCTACGTTGACAACTATTCTTTTGGTATCTAACTCTTGTTGGATGGCCTCTCCTTCCTGTTTCCTTTTCTGTTCTTTCTCTAACTACCTCTATGCTTCTTGTTCCTCTTTTAATATCAATTTCTCATCTTGAGTGATTTTGAATTTGACTTCCTCTTTCAACTTGACCTCTTCTATCCTTCTGACTTCTTCAACCTCTTGCTGACTCATACTTCATCCACTATTTCAGAGTTTGCAAAGTTTTGCGAACTTATGATTGATAAAAATATTTAAAACTATAGTAGGTGGAGTCCCTCAAGAAAGAGAATTGATATTATATTGTTCTTATATGGCATACACGATATATTATATTTTCAGTTAGGGCTATCTCCTTGTGCATGCCATCAAATAAGTTACTTTTAAAGGTTTATTGAAAGACTCATTTATTTCATCACTAATAACACAATAGGGTGATCATATTTGGCTTGATAGACATGAAGTTATGGTTCTTGGAAATCCATTTTAGTGATTTATTATGGCTTTGTGTGGTCTATATACCTCACAACACTCAATGGCATTGGAATCATGGTCAAAAGCTATGACAACAATATGGCATAAGGTAATAACATATATGATCATAAATTTTATTTGCCTAATCTTTTGATTCATTAAGTTTGGAACTTATATGAGACAAGGTATTTTGATATAAAGTGAAAAAAGTTATGTTGATATACCACACATTAGTGATTTCATATATTTTAATATACTTCACACCTCTCGACATATCAAAGGATCACATTAACTGATTTCATGGTGTAAGAGATTGTTTTCAAAGGTGGTTTGTGTGTCACCTCATTATGGAATATCAAATTTAAATGATATTGACAATGAATAATATGGCGCACATGGTTTTGGCTCTAAGTGGCATCAACATGTTAAAATATTTGTAGCAAAGGTTTGATATTATATGACTTCGGGGGCATTATTGTGACATAGGTGAACTGGCCATGCATTAAATATAGAATGCGTGGGAATTAATGCCACTAAACCCACGCTTCACCATCTTTGGAATTCATTAGGGTTGCTCATTTCATTGTTATATACTGTGGAGAGAGCTCTGTTGCTGTGTTTAGCTCCAACAAACTGCTACCTATTCATTGTGCAACCGTTTGAACCCTGCACAACTGATTTGGACTTGAAATCTAAATAAGGGAAACTTATATAGGAGAAGGTAAGTACCCATGCAATTTTTAAAAGCATTCATGTAGCTTAGGTTGTTGATAAATGAGTTAATAAGGCTATGTAGTTGGTTGCTAGTGTAATACTCTTATTTCCCTGTTTTCCCTCTTATGCACAATGATTGTTGAATGAATTATGGTGAAATAGATGGAAATGTTATTTGAACAACTGGTTGAAAAGATTTATGTTGAAAAGAATTGCATTGGGCTTGTTTTTTTTTGCAAATTCTTGACTGTTTTGGCTGTCACACATTCATTTTATCACTTTTCATACTTACTTTTGCATACTGAAGTAAGTTGACTACAAAGTTGAAATGATCATAGGTAAAAGAGTTTTGGGTTAAGCTCATAATGATGACCATTCTTTTACATTAAATGTGACTTGGGTTCTATCCAAATTCGTTTAAAAGTCTGAAGAAAAGTGTAAGTTTTAAAACCTGGTTTTATTGTGTAAATGCATGTGCTTCAACTCGTCGTTTATATTGTTTTCCTACCTGGTATCCTTTCCCCATGATGGAAGAAGTTAGTTTCCCCGACTTTAATGTGTTGTAGAAGTTTATATTTGAAAGAATCTTTTTGTCATTTTCATATTCCCATGGTTATTCTATGAACTTGAAATACTCTGTTTTGGTATGGTTGTATATCTCATTGTGTTGAAGAAGTGTCGGGGTTAAGACTCGCCAAGAATTCTTTGACTATTTTGGTATTGTGTTTGGGTCAAATGATATGGATATATGGGATTGATAGTTGTATCCATTAGTTTAAAAGTGAATGTATTGGTTTTCAAAAGGATGATATCTTGGAGTTATTTTCAAATAACAAAGTTCACTGGTTATGCTAAACCCAGACTGTTTTGCATGGTTCCCAACTGTAGTTTAATACATATATATTTTTGGGTTATCATTTAAAAATGCCCATAAATAAAAATGAGCACACAGTGACAATGATGGTTGAGTTGAAGATTTGAATGAAATTCTAGTGTAATTATAACAATTTATCCTCCGTTTTCCCACTTTCCATATAGTGTTTACATGAGCATGTTTGATATTTCCCCGTTTCATGAAAACAAAATAGTCCAAGATTTCTTAAATAATAGAGTTGTTACATATTGTTGCATATAATGGAAGAAAGTCATCTGAACCATTCATAATTTCCATTTATCATTTCTAATTCACTTGGTCCCTTTTATTGAAACATATCAAGATGTTTTGGCATAAAGAAGTATATAACATGACTTTATGAAGAGTTTTTCAGATTGTTAAATAAAAACAAGAGGGTGAAATATTTATGATGAATGTGCATGGGATTCTCTTCTCTCATTTTACATGATTCCTTTTTCATTTCCCTTTTTGCATACTTGATCTACCATTCTATAGTCAGATCCTTAATAGTCATATTCAACAAAATTTTCAAAGTATGTTTGTTTTGCTGCATGTTGTATTTTACTTTAAATATTTTTATTAACTATTTGAAATGGAAAATAAACGAGTTTCTTTAACATGGGAAGAAGAGGGAATAATAAGGGAAATAGGGGAGGAAGAGGAAAAATACCCAACCTGTTCTGGTAGGAAGGGAGGAACAAGAAGATAAGGGTGTCGATTCATTTTGATGCAAACTCAGAGGAATTCAACCAACTTGTACAAATTGGTCATTTAAAATTAGGAGGGAAGACAACTTTGCCTCTCCCCCCCAATGAACCTTTGTAGCCTCATCCCAACATCATGGACATTCCAAAATCCCCTCTCTATTATGTAAATGATGGATAGAAAAATAACCTAGTAAATTCCCCTTCTGGTATTGTACATTGGCCTACAAGTCCCAAAGACCCCCCTTTACCTCACCTCTCAGTTCCTTTTGTTATATCAATTGCTTCTATAGCTTGTTACTCTCTAAGGGATAGTAAAATACCTTCTCAAGAAGTTCCAAATGACAAGGTAAAGAATCCTATTGAAATCCCAAGTATGGACACATCCCATTCTATTTCCATGCATTCAAAACAAAAACTAACAAAAGCCAACAAAAGCAAATTATGGTAGAAGGGAAATTTCCTTCAGTGATATGCATCCCAAACTGAGTACTATGAAGGAAAGAGAGAGAAAACAACTTTCTTTCAAGGATAGGAATCCTAAAATGTTTTAATTTCATGGATAAGACAATATTTATGTTAAAGCATGACTTTGAGCAGACAACAATCATATGATATTTATTTTGAGAACTTAAAATATCATATTTTTTTATTAATGGGAGATACAAGTGTTTTACTAATGAAAGATGATTTTCTGTAAGTAAGATATTCTATTCATGCATGAACAATATATACATAAATGTCTTGTAGCAAACTAGGTCCAAAAAGACTACTAGGAAACCAACCAAGCCAAAATAAACAAAACATAGGGTCCATGAAGGGAAACTAGACCGAGTTTTAAGGGAAACCATAACTTCTGAAACTCTTTGTAACAACAAAGAGAAAATTAGTCCATCAAACCCACTATCTAGATGAACATAACATAGATTCCTAAAAGTTTGAGAAAGAGCATCCTCAGACAAAACTTGACCATAAAAATCATAATTCAAATTAACTATTGGAAGGGGGCACCTGGGGAGTCCTTAACTCCGAGTCATCCATGGAAGCCATAGTTGGAGCATAATGAGTGTGCAACCGACCTATTGAAGGTAGTGGAAAGGATCTCCTGTGACTCGTGACTAGTCATTGAACAATATCCATTAGTAGGGAGTTCTTCTCCTCTAGAGACTCCATCTTATGCTTGAGCTATTGGAAGTTCTAATACTTAGGAAGCATGCCCATAGACACCATAGTATTTATGTGCTAGTAGAGCTCCAAAGTTCTAAAAAGTTTGGATTTTCTAGTCTTGGTGCAGACTAGGTGAGGAATAATGCTTCCCACCTAAGCCTCCACCTCCTCATCTTCCTTATAGGCTCTGATCAACTGAACTTCCTCCTTGAATGCAGGCATGGTGTCACGATCTTCTTGTGGGGTGAATTGGTGGTATAATTTTGTTGCTTCAACCGCAGCCTTAGCTATGCGGGTGTCATGTACCGGAGAGCGGTGAGAGTTGCTTCCTCGAGGGGCCATGGGAGCACTGGGTGGGAGGAGAGAATCAAACCACAATCACTCAAGATCAAAGCACCTTTTAGTAAGCATAGTTACCTTGAAATCAAGACCACAACATATACTAAAACCAGTGAGATCCGAAGGTTGCTTCGGCTTCATTCTTAATATCCTAAGCTTCATCATACTCGTGAGTGCTAGGAATACCGAGAAATCAATACCCCATGCCGCCATGAGCACCCTCATTACCTTGCATCATGTGAACATTAACTTGTTCATATCCTCCATTAGCGTCATGTCCAGTCGATCGAGCGGTTTCCTTGGAGTGACTGAATTGGGCACGTGGGGGACGTCAAAGTGAAGAGACAACTTCCAACATCACCACCATCCCATTAAATGAATGGAGGCCAATTGTCACCCCATCCTGTGAGCTAACAAAAGATGATTATGATGACGTCTTTATTGATTTTCATTTTGCTGCCATATATATGTAGATTATTTTATTATTATGGGAGTTACAAGGGTGATTTTTATGATGTAAGGTTCATGAAAAGTCTATGGGACTCCATCTACTATTAGTTAAAATACAATGACTTCTAAAAACATATTCATGACCTTTTTATCTTAAAACAAGTTTTACTCTCTCATAAATTAAGAGTTAATTAAATTTGAAAAGTAGTTGAACTACCCAACTGCTTCAAGGAAGATATAAAAGCAGAAGAGGAGTTCAATGAAAAGGAGGGATGATAGAGAAGAGAGACTATTGTTAAGGTATGCCTAGGTTATTAGTGAGTTTTTCATCTTTTCATTCCATTCCGAGTTTCTTGAGCACTAAATTGTCTTGTTGACAACATGGTTATTATGAAAGTGGCAAGGAAAAACTGAATGAAATTGATCTTTGATGTATTTTAAGGTCAATTGTTTTCTTTGAAATTTGTTTGCATAATTAGAAATTCTAATGTTATTTAGTGCTAATTAATGCAAGTTTTGCATAGTTTGACAATGATGCACATGTTCTTGAAGTGATACAAATCAGTCTTGCATATTATGTCTTTTTATCTTTGATATCAGTTTCCCTTGCATGATTTTGATTACATCTTGGGATTCCAAGGATGTCTTTGGTCCAGTTGCTCGCAAGTACCTGAAGGGATAATTTTCGTTGTAACTCAGATTGGTCATTAATAAAGATTTTTGTTGATTTCTTTCTCACTGTGTGGATTGATGGAATACTATTATTTCAAATTTGTATTGCAGTCCATGTTACATAGTCAACACTTTTATTTTCATTTACCTTTTTCCAAGTCATTATGTATCACATTCTTTATTTATGATTTGCAATTTTTAGTTAAAAATATAAAAATTATATATAAAAAATAGAGTTTAGATCCAAGAATTCT
Organism: Picea engelmannii; assembly: GCA_009831015.1. Taxonomy (NCBI): domain Eukaryota; kingdom Viridiplantae; phylum Streptophyta; class Pinopsida; order Pinales; family Pinaceae; genus Picea; species Picea engelmannii. The sequence goes on along the minus strand of ML776749.1, from coordinate 211,564 downwards.
ATTTCTTGAGGTCTGGATGAAATTCTAAGGACTAATAAATCAGGGTGATATTCCCAGCTATCTCACCTAGACCAATGAGATTCAAAAAACGTTTGTGTAAGGATCATCATTATTCCTTGCATCAACATTTTTTTGGCGACCATACTAGGGAATGGGGAAATTTTATTAAATTCCTTGGTTCTTTTATTTTCTTTGATTTTAATGACTTTACCTACCCCAAAAACTAAATGTAAGATTTCGTTTTCCTGATCAAGTAAGTGTAATTTAAGGTTTGTTTCACTTCATTTTAGAGACTGCTTTTTCTCGCAAACAACTTGAACATTCTTGGGAAGTTATTGTCGATTAATTTGGTTGGTTTTCATTGATGTCAACCCTTGAAGAAATTCCGGTAGAATATTCCGGTAGCAAAAAGGTTTCGGTAATGGACCCAAGTTTGTTTGATGTATAATGGTATGAGTTTTGATATATTTGCAGGTAAGACTATTCTAAATGGATAGTACATGTCATGCCATTTCTAGTGGTATGTAGAACGTCACATAAATCCTCACGGTTTGAGAGTTATGCCCTTACGAAGTTGGAGGACCCTCATATGTTGGCTTGAAGCCCCAAAAAGTCAAAGAAGTCAAAGTGCTTGCAAAGAAGAAATTATTTAAATAATAAAGTGAAGTGACAAAGTTAAGGAGGATTATTTAAATAATAAAGTAAATGGAGAACTTTCTAATTATGGAAAGTGGTTATAAGAAGGTTAACCCTAAAATGAGGAAAATGGGTTTAGTAGTCAAGTGCTATTGGATATATGGACAAGTGGAAAATTGGGCAAAGTTGGACATAGGTGACTATGTGGACAAAGTGGCTATGTGGACAAAGTGGTCTAAAAGATGCTTCTAAGGAAGCTACATGAAAGTATAAATAAGAGGCAAGGCTCTCTCATTTCAATCACACTTGAGCATATTGAATATCTACATGTGACTGAGGTAACCAAAGGATATCTAAGCCGAATTTCAGAGGGAAGGTGAAGTAAATAAGGCCGAAATTCAAAGGAGGATAAATTCTTTTGATGATGTTTTCTAAGGTACATTATTTACATGCCATCTCACAATTTTCACAATAATTTTTTTTCTAGAATGATTTAAACCGTGAAATTAGGAGGCCATTGAAGAAACATATTCAAGTAGATGTGGTACAAATTTCAACTTGTGGGTCATTGTATTTTTGGAGTTACACTCCGTGGAAAATGAGATTTGTCGCTAGTCTTGAAACTAGTCTAAAACATGTGTTTCGAGTAAAAATGTCATAACTTCTTCATAACAGATCCAAATTTAGTAAGACCAAATGTGTTGGTTATAGTACAATCTATAGTATTATGTGTACAATTTTTAGATCCATACAACAAATATTCCATGTGGGGCACACTCTATAAGTTCGCTCTCTAGAATAAGCCATAATTCAATAAGGTATGCCATTTTTGCTATAACTCCTTTTTTGAGAGGTTCCAAGTAGTGGCACCTGGAGGAATTTCCTAAAACACATTGAAGAACATTGTGTACTATTTTCAGATCTCTATTCATTACAGGTACATAGTTATGATTATTTCAAGTTAGGGTTGTTGACTAATCCAAAACTAGTCATGTGAGACTAAAGTAAAGTTTGATGAAAATGCTAGTCTCTTGTTGTTAAAGTTAAGGAATGTTTGCAGGTATGTGATTATATACACCAGGTCTATTAGAAAGTTACAAATCAGATTTGGTTGATGAAATTGATGAGGGATTTTGGTTGAGGTTGAGGTATAGGTTGGTGCATGGTTGATGCACTTGTTTATAGTACAGGTTGATTACAGGTTGAGGTACAGGTTGATGCATGGTTCAGGTTATTGGTACAGGTTGTTTGGTGCAGGTTGATTGGTACATGTTTACAAAAGTATATCTCACAGTGATAGTGTGACAGTGGTTCCATCATTCTACTTATACGCCAGGGCGGTTGGAAGGGGCAAGGACATGTGGTTGTAGCCGAAGAACATAGGGGGTTGTAGCCTCCTTCTAGTTGTAGCCAGAGAATTGGGGAGTTGGAGCTTCCCTCAGGTTGCAGCTTGAGAAACTGGGGGGTTGGAGCCTCCTTCCAGTTGCAGCTAGAAAACAAAGGAATTTGGTGCTTCCAATGAATGTAATTCTTCAAGACATATAATAAATTTTTTTATGTGATTTTCTCCCGCTTTGGATTTCCACGTAAAAACACTGGTGTATTGTGTATGTGTATGTGTATGATTGTTCATTGTTTATTTACTCTGCAAATATTGGATGATAATGCTACATTGATATAACACTTGCATTATATGGTTAAAAACGATTAGATTGATCTATTGCTGATTCACCCCCCTCTAAGTAATCCAACAATTGGTATCAGAGCATGTTCCTTCAGAATTAAGTTTAACCACTGAAAGGTAGATCATGGAGAGCAACAACATGTATAAAAATGGAATACCACAATTTGATGGACACAAGTATGCATTTTGGAGCATAAGGATGAAGACATATATACAGACACAAGGATTTAGAATTTGACAATCAATTGTAGATGGATACACAACACCAATAGTTCCGCCGACAAATGACAAAGCAATGAAACTCGGTCAGAATAATTCCAAAGCCACAAATGCACTTCTGAATGGTCTTGGAGAATCGATATTCACCAAAGTTGCACATTATAAATCCGCTAAAGAGATTTGGGACAAACTTCGAAATATTTATGAAGGAGATTCAAAAGTCAAAACAACAAAGCTTCAAACTTACAGAGGTAAGCTCAAACAACTAAAGATGAAGGAATATGAGAATATTGGATTGGGAGAAGAAATCAAAGAATCTATAATTGTTCAAAAGGTACTAAGGTATCTTCCTATGAGATTTGACCCTAAGATATCATCACTAGAAGAAAGAGCATATATAAACTTAATAAGCATGGACGAACTACATGGAATCTTCATAGCATATGAAATGAGAACTAAACAAGAAAATCCATATATAAAAGAATCAACCTTCAAAGCATCCAAAAGGTCAAAGCAAAAGGGAAATCAAAAAGAAAAAGAACATAGCAACAACATTGACGTCTTAGAAGATGATGAAGAAGTGACCAACTTTGTCAGAAGATTGAACAAGGGAAACAACGACATGTATAGAGGTAAGCTTCCTTTGATTTGTTTTAATTGTGATGGTATTGGTCATTTTGCTAACAAATGTCCTCATAAGAAAAAGATAAATGATGAAGGTTACTCAAATAGAAAACAAACATATAAAGGCAAAAAAACCACAAAGAAAGTTTTCAAGAAAAGCTTATGCACCAAAGAAGACATCTCATCATTAGATGAAGATGAAGTCAGTGACAATGAGACATAAATAGTTCTATTCATGGCATTAGAAGACTCTGATAAAGAAGACTCTGAAGAAGAATATGAAGAGGCTGAAGAAGAATATGAAGATGCATAATTTGACTACCGAGAATAATTTTTGTGTGCCATAGAAGTTATCAGAAGAGAAAAGAAGAAAAATAAGAAACTACAAGAAGAACTAGATAAGAAACAAGACACTGAGGAACTAGAACAAATGATCACAAATTTGAAGTTTCAAATTGAAGAAGATAAAAGAATTGAAGAAGCACTCAAAGAACAACTAGAAGGAAGAAACCTGATCATTGGAAATTTGGAAGCATAAATTGTCACATTAAGAAAGGATCTTTAAAAGAAAAATATGCAGAACAACTCAAAAGTTTTGAATGACATTATCAACAGTCAAAAACCTCATCATGACAAGTCAAGACTTGGATACATTCAGACAGAAAAGGGATCAAGCTCCAAAAAAACATAACAATAAACATATCCAAAAAGCTATGCAAAAACAATCAAAGGGGATAGGAAGGTCTACAAAGAAAATTAAAGAGACACTCCTCCACCGAGAAGATTCATATTTCAGTATCAATGACCGACATAAACATATAGGCCTTAGGAAGAAGAAGGATTCATAAGAGTACCTCATTTCAGAAGATATTCAACTCCTAGGTATAAAACTATCTTTTTTGGTTTATGTTATGCATGTAATAATTTTGGACATAAAGTTATGAATTGTAGAGTTAATAACAGGAACATAAACAACTTTGAAAGTCATACACAAAAGGGTTATCCAAGAAGGCCTAGTGAAACATAGAGAAGAAGTTACAACAGGTTTGAATCTTTGATCACTGAAGTGGAATGCTACAAATATAACAACTTTGGACACATGGCCAAAGATTGCAGAATGACAATCTCTCCTAGAGAACCACAACAGAACAACAACAGTCACATATAAGAACCTCAGAAAAGGACATGGATACGAAAGCATAATCAATATAGCAATGATGAATGCACACTCGCTCTACAAGATAAGAAGAAGAAACATGGTTGGTATGTTGATAGTGGTTGTTCAAAACACATGACAAGTGATAGAGACAAGTTTATTAGATTAAGAAAGGAAAGAGATGGATCAGTCTCCTTCGGAAATGCTGATTCAACTAAAATCATTGGAAAAGACACAGTCAAAATTGGGAACAAGAATACCAAGGAAGAAAATGTTCTACTAGTAGAATATATGAAACATAGTATTCTAAGTGTGAGTCAAATGTGTGACCAAGGTCATAAAGTTACTTTTGATTCACAAAAGTGCGAGATAAGAAAAGAAGTTTCAGGAAAATTGATTGCAACAGTTGTGAGAACTTCAAGCAACATATATGTATTAAGTGAAATTGGAAATGAAAAGTGTTTCCTAGGAAAGGAAAATGAAAGTTGGCTATGGCACTGAAGAATGGGTCACATACATTTTGATAACCTTGTCAAAGTCAGCAAAAGGGAAGCAGTTACAAAAATGCCCCAGATCACGAAACCAACCAACACTTTATGCAAACATTGTCAACAAGGAAAGAACAGGTTTAAATCAAAAGAATATTCAACGACAAGACCACTAGAAATTGTGCATACTGATCTAGTTGGAACAACTACAACAAAGGGTTTAAAAGGTGAGAAATACTTTATGTTATTAGTTGATGATTATACAAGAATGACTGCAGTTTGCTTTCTCAGGAATAAGTCAAAAGATTTTGAAAACTTCAAGGTCTACAAGGAAATGGTTGAAAATGAAATGGATTCAAAAATCAAATGCTTGAGATCTGATAATGGAGGAGAGTTCACTTCAAAGGAATTTATGGACTACTACAATAGGCATGGAATAAAAAGACAATTCTTTGTTGCTAGGACACCTCAACAGAATGGACTTGTTGAAAGAAAGACTAGGACAGTACAAGAAATGGCTCGAACAATGCTAATGGATTCCAAATTGACAGATATCTTTTGGACACATGCAGTGCATACAATAGTTCACATTCAAAATAGAGTAATGCTCATAAACAACACTGACAAAACTCCCTACGAGCTATGGAAAAGAATACCAGCAAATGTAAAACACTTCAGAGTTTTTGGAAGCAAATGCTACATCAAAAGAGAAGATGATAGAATGGAAAAGTTTGACTCTCGTGTGGGCAAATGAGTACTTGTTCGTTACTCAAGTACAAGGAACACATACAAGTGTTACAACCTGAGATTGAACAAAGTTGTGGAAAGCATCAACGTAACAATTGATGAAATGGGTAGACAAGAATTAAAGGAAGAAGAAAATGAATCAATGGAAAAACTTTACGAAGAAGACACAGAAGATGAAAAAAATTAGAAGGGGAAGATGAAGAGGATCTAACAAAGCAGAAGAACAAGTTCAACAAGTGCCTCCAAAGACACATAGCAGATGAATAAAGAAGAATCATCATTCAGATCAGATTATCAGAAACAAAGATGTAGGAGTTGAGACTAGAAGAAGAATTTGTTTACCAGAACAAACACACCTAACACTCTCATCTACAATTGAACCAACCTATTTTGAAGAGGCCAACAATGATGAATTTTGTAATAAGGCCATGGATGAAGAATTGGATCAAATAGAGAAAAATGACACTTGAGAATTGGTTCTAAGACCAAAGAATAAGAATGTGATCGACACAAAGTGAGTATACATGAATAAATTGAATGAAGATGGACATGTTACAAGGAACAAAGCTAAATTGGTATGTAAATGATATGCACAGGTTGAAGGAATCGACTTTGAAGAGACATTTGCCCCAGTTTCCAGAATGGAATCAATCCAATTTCTTTTATCTTATGCATGCTCTAAAAATATTAAAGTGTATCAGATGGACGTAAAATCAGCTTTTCTGAATGGGGAATTTGAAGAAGAAGTGTACATTGAACAACTAGAAGGATTTCAGTCGTAAGAGAATGCAAATTATGTGTGTAAATTAAAGAAGACCTTGTATTGTCTAAAACAAGCTCTTAGAGCATGGTACTCTAGACTGGATAAATATCTACATGATGCAGGGTTCAAAAAAGGAAGTGCAGACAACAACCTCTACATCAAGGTAACTCAATATAGTATTTTATTAATTGAAGTTTATGTTGATGATATTATTTTTGGAAGTATTGATGGCATGTTAAGACAAAAATTTGCAAAGGACATGCAAAATGAATTTGAAATGTCATTACTTGGAGAACTATCATTCTTTCTGGGTCTTCAGATACGTCAAAGCATCAAGAAATTTTCATTTGTCAAACCAAGTATATCAGAGAAATGCTAAAGAGGTTTAGAATGGAAGATTGCAAACCGGTTATCACTCCTATGCAAACCAATTGCAAGTTGATCAAAGATGACGATTTAAAGCATATAGATTAGAGGCAATACAGGTCAATGATTGGTAGCCTACTATATGTGACAACATCTAAACCAGATGTAATGCAGGCAGTTGGACAGATGGCACGATTTCAAGCAGCACCAAAAGAATCACATGTATTAGCAATGAAGAGGATTTTTAGATATCTCAAAGGAACATAAGAGTTTAGATTATGGTATCCAAAAGGAAATGATCTATCACTTATTGCCTACACATATGCAGATTGGGCAGGTTGCATTGATGACCGACGAAGCACTAGTGGAGCAATGTTCTACTTGGGTGTGTGTTTAGTAGCATGACTAACCAAGAAACAATCATCATTATCTTTATCTACAGCTGAGGTAGAGTATATTGCAGCAACAACATGTTGTACACAGGTTCTATGGATGAAACAAACTCTGACAGATATACATGTTGAGTATGATGAGCCCATTCCAATCTATTGATAATACAAACGCCATCTGTATCTCAAAGAACCCGGTGATGCACTCCAAGATGAAGCACATTCCAATCAAGTATCACTTTCTACGGGAACAAGTTGTAGAAAAGAACATTAGAGTTGAATATGTGGGCACAAAATAACAAGTGGCAGACATATTTACAAAACCGCTTCCACGGGAAGCCTTTGAGTATCTTCGCCAGAGACTCAGAGTTATTTCTACTCCAAAATGAATTCTTTTGAATGCTTATTTTTAGATGTCTTAGATGTACACGAGGAAGCACCATAAAGAGGATAGTTCAGGTCAGGAGATCAGACGAGTCAGTTAGGGAGAGCAGACCCGAATGGAAAGATACCTTTGCCATTGATGAAAAAGGGGGAGATATTTATCAGATGTAGAGGACATAGGCATGGTTCCAGAGGGAGCGTTGGTCATAGAGATGCAGGCATGGTCTGAGGGGGAGCATGAATGATATGATTTCAGTATTGCATCAGAGTATTGCCATCAATGTCAAAGGGGGAGATTGTTGATTAATTGGGTTGGTTGTCATTGACGCCAACCCTTGAAGAAAGTCCGGTAGCACAAAGGTTTGGGTAATGGAACCAATTTTGTTTGATGTATAATGGTATGAATTTTGATATATTTGTAGGTAAAACTATTCTAGATGGATAGTACATGTCATGCCATTTCTGGTGGTATGTGGAACGTCACATAACTCCTCACGGTTTGAGAGTTATGCCCTTACGAAGTTGGAGGACCCTCATATGTTGGCTTGAAACCCCAAAAAGTCATAGAAGTCAAAGTGCTTGCAAAAAATAAATTATTTAAATAATAAAGTGAAGTGACAACATCAAAGAAGATTATTTAAATAATAAAGCGAAGTGACAAAGTCAAGGAGGATTATTTAAATAATAAAGTAAATGGAGGACTTTCTAATTATGGAAAGTGGTTATAAGAAAGTTAACCCTAAAATGAGGAAAATGGGTTAAGTATTCAAGTGCTATTGGATATATGGACAAGTGGCAAATTGGGCAAAGTTGGACATAGGTGACTATGTGGACAAAGTGGTCTAAAAGATGCTTCTAAGGAATCTACATGAAAGTATAAATAAGAGGCAAGGCTCTCTCATTTCAATCACACTTGAGCATATTGAATATATACATGTGACTAAGGTAACCAAAGGATATCTAAGCCGAATTTCAGAGGGAAGGTGAAGTAAAGAAGACTGAAATTCAAAGGAGGACAAATTATTTTGATGATGTTTTCTAAGGTACATTATTTACAGGTCATCTCACAATTTTCGCAATAAATTTTTTTCTAGAATGATTCAGACCGTGAAATTGGGAGGCCATTGATGAAACATATTCAAGTAGTTGTGGTACAAATTTCAACTTGTGGTTCGTTGTGTTTTTGGAGTTACACTAAAAAAACAGGTGTTTCGAGTAAAAATGTCATAACTTCTTCATAACAGATCCAAATTTAGTAAGACCAAATGTGTTGGTTAGAGTACAGTCTGTAGTATTATGTGTACAATTTTCATATCCACACAACAAATATTCCGTGCAGGGCACGGTCTACAAGTTTTCTCTTTAGAATAAGCCAAAATTCAATAAGGTATGCCATTTTTGCTTTAACTCCTTTTCTGAGAGGTTCCAAGTAGTGACACCTGGAGGAATTTCCTAAAACACACTGAAGAATATTGTGTACTATTTTCAGATCTCTATTCATTACAGGTACACAATTATTATTATTTCAAGTTAGGGTTGTTGACTAATCCAAAACTAGTCATGTGAGACTAAAGTAAAGTTTGATGAAAATGCTAGTCTCTTGTTGTTAAAATTAAGGAAGGTTTGCAGGTATGTGATCATATACACCAGGTCTATTACAAAGATACAAATCAAATTTGGTAGATGAAATTGATGAGGGATTTTGGTTGAGGTTGAGGTATAGGTTGGTGCATGGTTGATGCACTTGTTTATGGTACATGTTGATTATAGGTTGATGTACAGGTTGATGCATGGTTCAGGTTATTGGTACAGGTTGTTTGGTGCAGGTTGATTGGTACATGTTTACAAAAGTATATCTCATAGTGATAATGTGACAGTGGTTCCATCATTCTACTTATATGTCAGGGCGGTTGGACGGGGCAAGGACATATGGTTGTAGCCACCTTCTGGTTGTAGCCTGAGAACATAGGGGGTTGTAGCCTCCTTCTAGTTGTAGCTATAGAATTGAGGAGTTGGAGCTTCCCTCAGGTTGTAGCCCGAGAAACTAAGGGGTTGGAGCCTCCTTCTAGTTGTAGCTAGAAAACAAAGGAAGTTGGTGCTTCCAATGAATGTAATTCTTCAAGACATATATGAAAAAACATTATGTGGTTTTCTCCCTCTTTGGGTTTTCATGTAAAAACACTGGTGTACTGTGTATGTGTATGATTGTTCATTTGTTCATTGTTTATTTACTCTACAAATATTGGATGATAATGCTACATTGATATAACACTTGCATTATATGGTTAAAAAGGATTAGATTGCTCTATTGTTGATTCACCCCCCCTCTCAGTAATCCAACAATTGGTATCAGAGCGTTCCTTCAGAAATCAGTTTAACCACTAAAAGGTAGATCATGGAGAGAAAGAACATGTATAAAAATGGAATACCACAGTGTGATGGACACAAGTATGCATTTTGGAGCATAAGGATGAAGACATATATACAGGCATATGGATTTGAAATTTGACAATCAATTGTAGATGGATACACAACACCAACCATTTCGCCGACAAATGACAAAGGAGTGAAACTTAGTCATAATAATTTCAAAGCCACAAATGCACTTCTGAATGGTCTTGGAGAATCGATATTCACCATAGTTTCACATTGTAAATCCGCTAAAGAGATTTGGGACAAACTTCGAAATATTTATGAAGGAGATTCAAAAGTCAAAGCAACAAAGCTTCAAACTTACAGAGGCCAGTTCGAACAACTAAATATGAAGGAAGACAAGAATATTGCAACTTACTTTTTACGAGTCGATAAAACAGTAAATGCAATCTTGGGATTGGGCGAAGAAATCAAAGAATTTGTAATTGTTCAAAAGGTACTAAGATCTCTTCCTATGAGATTTGACCCTAAGATATCAACACTAGAAGAAAGAGCATATATAAAATTAATAAGCATGGACGAACTACATGAAATTTTCTCAGCATATGAAATGAGAACTGAACAAGAAAATCCATATATAAAAGAAGCAACCTTTAAAGCATCCAAAAGGTCAAAGCAAAAGGGAAAGAAAAAATAAAAAGAACATAGCAACAACAATGACGTCTCAGAAGATGATGAAGAAGCGACCAACTTTGTCAGAAGATTGAATAAGGGAAAAAACAACAGGTATAGAGGTAAGCTTCCATTGATTTGTTTTAATTGTGATGGTATTGGTCATTTTTCTAACAAATGTCCGCATAAGAAAAAGAGAAATGATGAAGGTTACTCAAATAGAAAACAAACATATAAAGACAAAATAACCACAAAGAAAGTTTTCAAGAAAAGCTTATGCACCAAAGAAGACATCTCATCATCAGATGAAGATGAAGTTAGTGACAATGAGACATAAATAGTTCTATTCATGGCATTAGAAGACTCTGATAAAGAAAACTCCGAAGAAGAATATGAAGAGGCCGAAGAAGAATATGAAGAGACAAAAGTTTAGTACCGAGAAGAATTTTTGTGTGCCATAGAAGTTATCAGAAGAGAAAAGAAGAAAAACAAGAAACTACATGCAGAACTAGACAATAAAGAAGACACTCAGGAACTAGAACAAATGATCACAAATTTGAAATTTCAAATTGAAGAAGATAAAATAATTGAAGAAACACTCAAAGAACAACTAGAAGTAAGAGACATGGTCATTGGAAATTTGGAAGTAGAAATTGTCACATTAAGAAAAGATCTGCAAAAGAAAAATATGCAGAACAACTCAAAAGTTTTGAATGACATTATCAATAGTCAAAAACCTCATCATGACAAGTCCAGACTTGGATACAATCAGAGAGAAAAGGGATCAAGCTCCAAAACAACATAAAAATAAACATATCCAAAAAGATATGAAGAAACAATCAAAGGGGATGGGAAGGTCTACAAAGAAAATTACAGAGACACTCCTCCACCGAGAAGATTCAGATTTCAGTATCAACGACCGACAGAAATAGATAGGCCTTAGGAATAATAAGGATTCATAAGAGTACCTCCTTTCAAAATATATTCAACTCCTAGGTATCAAACTATATTTTTTGGTTTATGTTATGCATGTAATAATTTTGGACATAAAGTTGTGAATTGCAGAGCTAACAATAGGAACATAAACAACTTTGAAAGTCATACACAAAAGGGTTATCCAAGAAGGCCTAGTGAAACATAGAGAAGAAGTTACAATAGGTTTGAATATTTGATCACTGAAGTGGAATGCTACAAATATAACAAATTTGGACACATGGACAAAGATTGCAGAATGAGAGTCCCTCCTAGAGAACCACAACAGAACAACAACAATCACAGACAAGAACCTCAGAAAAGGACATGGATACGAAATCATAATCAGTATAGCAATGGCGAATGTACACTCACTCTACAAGATACGAAGAAGAAACGTGGTTGGTATGTTGACAGTGGTTGTTCAAAACACATGACAAGTGATAGAGACATGTTTATTACATTAAGAAAGGAAAGAGATGGACCAGTCTCCTTTGGAAATGATGATTCAACTAAAATCATTGGAAAAGGCATAGTTAGAATTGGGAACAAGAATACCAAGGCAGAAAATGTTCTACTAGTAGAAGATATGGAACATAATCTTCTAAGTGTGAGTCAAATGTGTGACCAAGGCCATAAAGTTACTTTCAATTCACAAAAGTGTGAGATAAGAAAAGAAGGTTCATGAAAATTGACTGCAATGGTTGCGAGAACTTCAAGCAACATATATGTATTAAGTGAAATTGGAAATGAAAAGTGTTTCCTAGGAAAGAAAGATGAAAGTTGGCTATGGCATAGAAGAATGGGTCACATACATTTTGATAATCTTGTCAAAGTCAGCAAAAGGGAAGCAGTTAGAGAAATTCCCCAGATCACGAAACCAACCAACACTTTATGCAAGCATTGTTAACAATGAAAGCAAACAAAGACCATGTTTAAATCAAAAGATTGTTCAACGACAAGACCACTAGAAATTGTGTATATTGATCTAGTTTGACCAACTACAACAAAGGGTTTAAAAGGTAAGAATTACTTTATGTTATTAGTTGATGATTATACAAGAATGACTGCAGCTTGATTTCTCAAGAATAAGTCAAAATTTTTTGAAAACTTCAAAGTCTACAAGGAAATGGTTGAAAATGAAATGGATTCAAAAATCAAATGCTTGAGATTTGATAATGGAAGAGAGTTCACTTCAAAGGAATTTATGGACTACTGTAGCAGGCATGGAATACAAAGACAATTCTCTGTTGCTAGGACACCTCAACAGAATGGAGTTGTTGAAAGAAAGACCAGGACAATACAAGAAATGGCTCGAACAATGCTAATGTATTCCAAATTAACAGATATCTTTTGGACACATGAAGTGCATACTATAGTTCACATTCAAAACAAAGTAATGCTGAGAAACAACACTGACAAAACTCCCTATGAGCTATGTAAAGGAAGACCAACAAATGTAAAGCACTTCAGAGTTTTTGGAAGCAAATGCTACATCAAAAGAGAAGATGGCAGAATGGGAAAGTTTGACTCTCGTGTGGACAAAGGAGTACTTGTTGGTTACTATAGTACAAGGAAAGCATACAAGTGTTACAAACTGAGATTGAACAAAGTTGTGGAAAACATCAACGTAACAATTGATGAAACGGGTAGACAAGAATTAAAGTAAGAAGAAAATGAATCAATGGAACAACTTTACGAAGAAGACACAGAAGGTGAAAAAGAAGTAGAAGGGGAAGATGAAGAGGATCTGACAAAAGCAGAAAAAAAAGTTCAGGAAGTGCCTCCAAAGACAACTAGTAGACGAGTACAGAAGAATCATCCTTCAGATCAGATTATTGGAAACAAAGATGTAGGAGTTGAGACTAGAAGAAGAATCCGTTCACCAAAACAAACACACCTAGCACTCTCATCTATGATTGAACCAACCTGTTTTGAAGAGGCCAACAAGGATGAATTTTGGAATAAGGCCATGGATGAAGAATTTGATCAAATAGAGAAAAATGACACTTGAGAATTGGTTCCAAGACCAAAGGATAAGAATGTGATTGACATAAAGTGGGTATACATGAATAAATTGAATGAAGATGGACAGGTACAAGGAACAAAGCTAGATTGGTATGTAAATGATATGCACAGGTTGAAGGAATCGACTTTGAAAAGACATTTTCCCCAGTTTCCAGAATGGAATCAATCTGATTGCTTTTAGCTTATGCATGCTCCAAAAATATTAAAGTGTATCAAATGGATGTAAAATCAACTTTTCTGAATGGGGAATTTGAAGAAGAAGTCTACATTGAACAACTAGAAGGATTTCATTTGTAAGAGAACGTAGATTATGTGTGTAAATTAAAGAAGGCCTTGTATGGTCTAAAACAAGCTCTTAGAGCATGGTACTCTAGACTGGATAAATATCTACATCATGTAGGGTTCAAAAAAGGAAGTGCATACAACAACCTCTACATCAAGATAACTCAATATAGTATTTTATTAATTGAAGTTTAGGTTGATGATATCATTTTTTTAAGTACTGATGACATGTTAAGCCAGAAATTTGCAAAGGACATGCATAATGAACTTGAAATGTCATTACTTGGAGAACTATCCTTCTTTCTAGGTCTTCAGATACGTCAAAGCATCAAGGAATTTTTATTTGTCAAACCAAGTATATCAGAGAAATGATAAAGAGGTTTAGAATGGAAGATTGCAAACCGGTTATCACTCCCATGCAAACCAGTTGCAAGTTGATCAAATATGATGATTCAAAGTATATAGATTAGAGGCAATACAGGTCCATGATTGGTAGCCTACTATATGTGACAACATTCAGACCATATGTAATGCAGGCAGTTGGACAGGTGGCACGATTTCAAACAACACCAAAGGAATCACATGTATTAGCAGTGAAGAGGATTTTCAGATATCTCAAAGGAACATAAGAGTTTGGATTATGATATCCAAAAGGAAATGATCTATCACTTATTGCCTACATAGATGCAGATTGGGCAGGTTGCATTGATGACCGACAAAGTACTAGTGGAGTAGCGTTCTACGTGGGTGAGTGTTTAGTATCATGAGTAACTAAGAAACAATCATCATTATCTTTATCTACAACCAAGGCAGAGTATATTGCAACAACAACATGTTGTACACAGGTTTTATGGATGAAACAAACTCTGACATATATACAGGTTGAGTATGATGAGCCCATTCCAATCTATTATGATAATACAAGCACCATCAGTATCTCAAAGAACCCGAGGATGCACTCCAAGATGAAACACATTCCAATCAAGTATCACTTTCTACAGGAACATGTTGCGGAAAATAACATCTGACTTGAATATGTGGGCACAAAAGAACAAGTGGAAAACATCTTTACAAAACTGCTTCCACGGGAAGCCTTTGAGTATCTTCGCCAGAGACTCGGAGTTATCTCTACTCCAAAATTAATGCTTTTGAATGCTTATCTTATATGTCTTATATGTACACGAGGAAGCACCATAAAGAGGACAGTTTAGGTTGGGAGATCAGACGAGTCAGTTAGGGAGAGAAGACCCGAATGGAAAGATAACATTTCCATTGATGAAAAAGGGGGAGAGATTTATCAGATGTAGAGGACATAGGCATGGTT
This sequence comes from Picea engelmannii, assembly GCA_009831015.1. NCBI lineage: Eukaryota > Viridiplantae > Streptophyta > Pinopsida > Pinales > Pinaceae > Picea > Picea engelmannii. Next base: position 196,457 of record ML776749.1, on the reverse strand, counting down.
CTAGAGGGAGCGTTGGTCATAGAGATGCAGGCATGGTTCCAGGGGGAGTGTTGGCCCTTGACCAAGTTTTGGGAGATTCTTGGTCATATTGACCTATTTTGGGACTTCAAAAGAGGAGCGCAAGACGAAGTGGAGATCAAGGGATCTCGACACACTTTTGGGTCCTTTTTGGGTTTTTGGGATTATGTAATAGGATTGGGATGTCGTCCCATGGGTTTACCCATGATTAGGCCTATTTTGTAATGTATAAATAGAAGGCTAGGCAATGCAAGAAGTAGTTGGAGAGGCATCTATGTGAATGTATGCGAAGTGCAAGTAGGGTCTGTAAGTGCTTTGTGCATGACTGTAAGAGACTTACAGAGCTAAATGCAGATCCTTGTAACAGATTGGGGGAGGCTGAGTACTGTAATGCAAGGAAGAAGGATCTAGCGAGCTACGCAGATCTTCTGTCCTGTGCGGAGTAGGGTTTTGCTGGCTATGTGCTTGTAACTGATTGATTGAAGATAATAAAGAAGAAGAGTTGGTGGATGTAGCCCCAGGGTGGGGGTGAACCACGTAAACATTGTGTTGTCTTGCTTTGTGCTTGTCTTAATATGTTTATGTCTTCTTTGCTAAGTGCTTTGATGTATTTAGATAGATCTTCTTATGCTTAATGCTAATGACATGTAAGGATATTAGATCTGGTCCATATGAATGTCCTGAGTGCTTGATCTGCCAGATCTGACCTACCTGTTGATGCTAAGTGCTTGAGTACGTTATATCAGTGTGAATGCTGCGAAGCCCTGTTTTATCAGTGAAGTGATTATTGATTGTATATTGAAGGACTGACGGTGCTAAGTGATTTATTAAGTAGTACAATCATAAATCTATGTCATAGCTAAGGTTACAGATACCTGAGTCTTGCAACCACCCCTGCCTCTACCTCAGGTGAGACTTCATCTTCTTTGCAGGTGTTGCCGAAAGGGCTGGTAGGTAGGGATTTTTTGGTGTGCTGTTGTAGCATTGAACCCTGGGTCTGCCCCCGTGCCAACAAATGGTTCCGTTGTCGGGACCTGAAAATGTGATTGCTAGGAACTGAGAAAGAAGAAGCTTTGTGCAAAGATTCGACCTGGGATTGTGAAAGCTTTGTGTGTAGATATATGCCCTAGTGCGCAGTGTCCTACTCGATTTATAAAGCTCTGTGCTAAAGAAAGAAGCCCGATCTGAAGAAAGGGGATCGGATTTGAAGAAAAGAGGTAAGATTCAGAAGTTTTGTGCCCTAAGAAAGGTAAAAGTGAGAATTTCTGATTAAAAGAGGTAAGATCTGCAAACCCTGTACTTTGATAAAGGTAAGAATAGTGAAAAGTTTTAGATTTGGAAGCTTTGTTCTCTATAGAAGTAAGATAAGTGGAAAATTTTGTTTCTAGAGTATGGATCTAGGTATGTTTAATAGAGTCTGTCCTAGTTTGAAAACTAGGGTATTAATAGATGAAAGAAGTTTTGATATGAGTAGATCTGATAAGAATAGTGGAAGATATGTTATACCTATGCATAGAAAGAATGTTTGGACTAATGAATGGATGTAGGATCCCATAAAGAATTTATTGCAGGTTAGCTCCTATGATCTTAGCGCGCAGTACAGGAGAAGCTGGGGGTCATTTAAAAGAAAGAGAGGATTAACCCTCTGTTACAATTGCAAAAAACTGAGACATCTTGCTAAGGCATGCCCTGGGAGAAGACCTGGTTGTCTTTGTTGCAAAGCTATGAACCATGAAGTGTTGGATTGCCCTAGAATGATTCCTAAGTTTGAAAGTATGAATATAAGACAAGAAAACCCTAAGGCAGATCCAGAAACTAAGGCTATAGCAGAACCCCAGAAGAATCAGAGAAGGTATTGCTACAGATGAAAGAAACCTTGGATGACCACCGACATGTTATATTATCAAAGATCTTTAAAGAAAAGGAATTCCTTGAAGCAAGAATAAGAGACTTCGACATTGACTGTGTTCTAGATTAGGAAACACAGGTGAATATCATGACAGAGAGAACTTGGGAAGCTATAGGAAGGCCTGCTATGATTCCTTCATTAGGAGGAATAGGGCTATTCAGAGGAAAACTAGTAAACCTATTTGGAAAGCTCGCTCAGATACCTATGAATGCAAATGGAACTTTGACAGAAGAAGATTTTGAGATTATTTAATTTATTGAGGACATCGCCCCGTTTACCATGTTACTAGGGAAACCTTGGAATGAAAGAGATCAAGCTAGGCGAAAAGAGGAAGAAGAAGTTTTGGAGCAGAAGAGACAAGAGTTAAAATATTTCATGAATAGAAGGATCACATACTTGATTGAAGAACAATAGAATAGGTTGAATCTATTTAACACTTGAAACCCAGATGTCGAAGCTGAAAGAACATTAGAAGACTCACAGGAGACTAAAGTACCTATCTTAGATAAAGAAGATGTGTTACCCTTGATTCCTAGTAGAGAATCTAAACAATGCGAAGTGACTAAGACCACAGAAAATAAGAATTAGAATGGAAAACGAACTACTGAGACAAAGCTCATTGGGAGGAAGGCTAGAAAGCTAAGTAAAAAGAGAGCTAAGTTTGAAAAGTTATAGAAGGTTCCAGAGGGAACTTCGCAGACAAAAAATTTGCAGAATGGGAACTTCGTCGGGATATCAGAACAACGACACATGGCACTTCACCATGGCGAGGCAATATAGCCATTGGGACTGATATATCCATTCGACTACCGCTTCGAACGAGTCAGAAAGCAGTTATAGCTAAACACCAGAATGTTGGACCATGCCATAACGAACAAAACAAGAGTTAATGAGGCTTCATACCCATTACAAGCGAACCGTTGCTGAGTTGCCTATTTATCCCATCGTGCCATGAATGAAGAACACTTTTGCTAACCGAGAATTTGAGCCTGCAGACCAAGTGAATTGTATACAATGATCATTTCCCTCTTGCTGTTTATTCTAGTGCAGTATTTGAGTCAATTATGAACCTGATATTATTAATCCCAGGCGCGTATGTCTGACGAGCTCACCGCAGTTGAATAATTAGTAACATAAGTGCTTCTCGACTTGATGATTGAAAGAGTCATGTCAGAGAGAGGATTGTCTACCAGTCTACAAGAATCATCGACGAGAGGACTGCCGACCTCTCCGTCCACTGCTCGAGTTGGACCATCATGGCCCGCAAACGAAAAGCGAACTAAATACAGAGACGATCTCATGAATGCTAAGTTGATTTCGAGCATTTTACTGGCCTATCTCCCGCCTCTAAGGAACGCAATAAACCAAGACAGTGTGCCCAGAGACTTTGAGTACGAATTGGTCACTGCATACCTCCCGAAGGGGATACACGCAGTTCGTGCAGATCAAGAAAAGATAGCAGCGATGAATTTTAGCAACTTCAACCTCCACGATAGGAAGGTCTACAACATGCTCGCCCCACATAAGTACTTGACCAGGACAAAAGGAAAGAATTCAAATATTGTCCCTCAGTCATGGACCCATAACCTCGCGCAGTCCACACTGCTCAACGTCATGAAGATTCCTCACTTCGGAAGGCACCAAGAAGTGAATGCATGCGTCAAGTTGCTGTTGTCCTGTTACCATGGCAGATACTTGTGGTTAAACTGTCGTATCATAGTGGATCCGACATTGATCAGTCGGATCATAGGGCTGAGTATGCAAGGCCTTGACCCACAAGATTTCTATCTCGAAAATCCATGGATTGCGCTTTAGCCCAAAGGATAAAAGACACCTACGACGATGTTGAGAAAGACACAGGAGGCTACAAGGTAGCTTCTATCCAAAGCGACACAGTGCGCCTAGCCTGTCAATTGATCGTGGGAAAGTTGGTCTGCAAGAACCGACCCACCCAAGTCACTGGCTTTGTAGTCGACCTCGTAGGGAAATGCATAGAGGGCCTACAAATGAATTGGGAAAAGTACCTCATGAACCAGTTGGAACTAGACTGCAGGGAAGAGAAAGATCAAGGATATGAGTTCCACTTCAGTTGGCTTCTAATCTTGATTGCTTTCATCGCATGGGAGATGATGGAAGGCGCAACCTTCCCGGACATCGAGCCCTTTGAACCTCTGGCCACGAAGTTCAATACACTGTGGTATTCCAGTGACATGAACAAGCAATGGAAGTCAAATGCCATATTCCACACATATTACAATCAACTGAAGTTATCTATCCAGTCCAAGCCTCACATCACGCCCAATACTCTTCACAAGTTTCGGCCTTTAATGAAATTCAGCGCGGACCACCATTTCATTTATATTACAGCATGCGCTGATGAGCACAAGCAACAAATTCAATCTTACTACAAGCTGACAGAGGAGGACTTAGAAGAAATCACCAAGGAATGGTCTGCATACCTCCTCATTCCAGCCGACCCTGTGGAGATGTCTGATTCAGACAGTCCAGAAACTGTGCCGGAAACACCCGGACCTAGCAAGATAAAGAAAACCGAAGAGGTCCATGATTTAGACAACACATCCATGAAGACTGCTTCCATATCAACAGAGAAAGGAGAAGATGGCAGAGAGATAGATGGCACAAAATTTGAACAAAAGAAAGGCGAGGTTACACTGCCTCAAGACGAGGAGTACCCCTCAAAGAAAAGGAAGGTTTCCCCTCCAAAACCTTCTTCTAGGAAGAAATCGAAAGCATCTATGACCAAAATGCAGACCATCCTCACCTCTGACGACTTTGATTGCATCATAGCAGCCATGAATGATGCTTCGCTAGAGATAGCAGAGAAGCAAGAAGCTAAGCAGGATGAGGTGTTCCATCAGATTATGGACGAGCTCCAAGGAGTGCAACAAACACTACAATCTAACTGCACAGTCTCCACTGTGCCTTTGTCAGCAGGAACATCAGAAATGGGAGATGAGCCATCTCAACTCCACCACATCGCTGACACAGTCGAAGCTCGCCTTCGATGAGCTTAGGAAGAAACAATGCAAGCTACCGAGGCTTTGGAACAAGTACAGGGAGACCTTGAAGAGAAACGCAGTACTGCAGAACGGGAAAAGATTGCTCTGCAAGAAAAGTGGGATGATGAAAAAGAACAACTACAACAAAGCAAGGAACAATTGCTCACAGAGAAACTTGAAGTAAAAGAAATGGTTCACAGAGCACTTCGCTCTGTGACAGTCGTAGAAGTAAAGACCGAAGAGCGAGTTCCACAACAGGTGGCACAACTTGAAGAAGTAATCCAATAGCTCTAGGACCGTATAACAAACTTGGAGCTTTGCAATGTGCCTGAGACCCCTCAAGATGTAAGAGACCAAAGGGAAGCAACTGCCTGCAGCGCAGTTGACAGACTAAAAGCTCTTGCCTTGGAGTGCAAGCAGCTAAGTAACCGCAGTGCCCAAACATATGAGAACCTCACCGAGAATCCTGAGTTACAGGCATTAGAGTCGCAGCTCAAGGAAGAAAAACAACACACAGACACACTACAAGAGTAGCTGAAGGCCTTGTTGGCCGTGGGAATAATGAAGTGGTCTCAGGAGCAATGCACCACCTAGCAATAGATCCATACGATTCAAAGCAGAGTGATGGAAGCTACTCAACGACTTCAACCAGTGCAAGATAAGGCATGCCAATTATTCACAGAGGTTGAAAGCTGAGGAGCAGAGCTAGAACAGGTTGTCATCACATTAGAACAACGCCCAGAAGGGCCCATGAACGACACAGTGATCCGAGAGTTCACTGAGCAAGAGGCCGTCACACAACAACAGATCGAAGAAACTCAAGCCATGCTCGAGGCCTTCGAAGCAGAATTGCTCAGACTAGAGTGACTCGGGATGAGTCACAGGTGAGTGTTGGGGGCCTGTTGGCCCTTGACCAAGTTTTGGGACATTCTTGGTCATATTGACCTATTTTGGGACTTCAACAACCTATCGAAAGAGGAGCACAAGACGAAGTGGAGATCAAGGGATCTCGGCCCACTTTTGGGTCTTTTTGGGTTTTTGGGATTATGTAACGGGATTGGGATGTCAGCCCATGGGCTTACCCATGCTTAGGCCTATTTTGTAATGTATAAATAGAAGGCTAGGAAATGCAAGAAGTAGTTGGAGAGGCATCTATGTGAATGTATGCTAAGTGCAAGTAGGGTCTATAAGTGCTTTGTGCATGACTGTAAGAGACTTATAGAGCTAAGTGCAGGTCCTTGTAATAGATTGTGGAAGGTTGAATGCTGTAACACAAGGAAGAAGGATCTAGCGAGCTGCACAGATCTTCTGTCCTGTGTGGAGTAGGATTTTGATGGATATGTGCTTGTAACCGATTGGATGAAGATAATAAAGAAGAAGAGTTGGTGGATGTAGCCCCAGGGTGGGGGTGAACCACATAAACACTGTGTTGTCTTGCTTTGTGCTTGTCTTAATATGTTTATGTCTTCTTTGCTAAGTGCTTTGATGTATTCAGATAGATATGCTTATGCTTAGTGCTAATGACATGTGAGGATATTAGATCTGATCCATATGAATGTGATGAGTGCTTGATCTGCTAGATCTGACCTACCTATTGATGCTAAGTGCTTGAGTATGTTATATCAGTGTGAATGCTGCGAAGCCCTATTTTATCAACAAAGTGATTATTGATTGTATATTGAGGGATTGACGGTGCTAAGTGATTTATTAAGTAGAACAATCACAGATCTGTGTCCCAGCTAAGGTTGCAAACACCTTAGTCTTGCAACCACCCCTGCCTCTGCCTCAGGTGATACTTCATCTGCTTCGAAGGTGTTGCCAAAGGGCCGGTAGTTAGGGCTTTGTTGGTGCACTGTTGTAGCGTTGAACCCTGGGTCTGCCCCTGTTCCAACAGGGAGCATGAGTGATATGATTTCAGTATTGCATCAGAGTGTTGCCATCAATGCCAAAGGGGGATATTGTTGATTAATTGGGTTGGTTGTCATTGATGTCAACCCTTGAAGAAAGTCCGGTAGCGGATTCTGGTAGCACAAAGGTTTGGGTAATGGACCCAAGTTTGTTTGATGTATAATGGTATGAGTTTTGATATATTTGCAGGTAAGACTGTTCTAGATGGATAGTACATGTCATTCCATTTTTGGTGGTATGTGGAACGTCATATAACTCCTCACGGTTTGAGAGTTATGCCCTTACGAAGTTGGAGGACCCTCATATGTTGGCTTGAAGCCCCAAAAAGTCAAAGAAGTCAAATTTCTTGCAAAGAAGAAATTATTTAAATAATAAAGTGAAGTGACAAAGTCAAAGAGGATTATTTAAATAATAAAGTTGAAGTGACAAAGTCAAGGAGGAATATTTTAATAATAAAGTAAACAAAGAACTTTTTAATTATGGAAAGTGGTTATAAGAAGGTTAACCCTAAAATGAGGAAAATGGGTTAAGTAGTCAAGTGGATATTGGATATATGGACAAGTGAAAAATTGGGCAAAGTTGGACATAGGTGACTATGTGGACAAAGTGGTCTAGAAGATGCTTCTAAGGAAGCTACATGAAAGTATAAATAAGAGGCAAGGCTCTCTCATTTCAATCACACTTGAGCATATTGAATATCTACAAGTGATTGAGGTAACCAAAGGATATCTAAGCCAAATTTAAGAGGGAAAGTGAAGTAAAGAAGGCCGAAATTCAAAGGAGGATAAATTCTTTTGATGATTCTTTCTAAGGTATGTTATTTACAGGTCATCTCACCATTTTCGCAATAACTTTTTTTCTAGAATGATTCAGACTGTGAAATTGGGAGGCCATTGAGGAAACATATACAAGTAGTTTTGGTATGGATTTAAGCTTATGGGTCATTGTATTTTTGGATTTACACTTCATGGAAAATAATGTTTGTGGCTAGTCCTGAAACTAGTTTAAAACAGGTGCTTCAGGTAAAAACGTCATAACTTCTTCATAACAGATCCAAATTCAGTAAGACCAAATATCTTGGTTAGAGTACAGTTTGTAGTATTCTATGTACAATCTTCAAAACCATACAACAAATATTTCGTGTAGAGCATGCTCTACAAGTTTGCTCTCTAGAATAAGCCATAATTCAACAAGGTATGTCATTTTTGCTATAACTCCTTTTCTGAGAGGTTCCAAGTAGTGACACCTGGAAGAATTTCATAAAACACACTAAAGAACATTGTGTACTATTTTCAGATCTTTGTTCATTACATGTACATAGTTATGATTATTTCAAGTTAGGGTTGTTGACTAATCCAAAACTAGTCATGTGAGACTAAAGTAAAGTTTGATGAAAATGCTAGTCTCTTGTTGTTAAAGTTAAGGAAGGTTTGCAGGTATGCGATCATATACACCAGGTCTATTACATAGTTACAAATCAGATTTGGTTGATGAAATTGGTGAGGGATTTTGGTTGAGGTTGAGGTACAAGTTGGTGCATGGTTGATGCACTTGTTTACGGTACAGGTTGATTACAGGTTGAGGTACAKGTTGATGCATGGTTCATGTTATTGGTACAGGTTGTTTGGTGCAGGTTGATTGGTATAGGTTTACAACAGTATATCTCACAGTGATAGTGTGACAATGGTTCCATCATTATACTTATACGTCAAGGCGGTTAGATAGGGAAAGGACATGTGGTTGTAGCTGTAGAACATAGGGGGTTGTAACCTCCTTCTGGTTGTATCCAGAGAATTGATGAGTTGGAGCTTCCCTCAGGTTGTAGCCTGAGAAACTAGGGGGATGGAGCCTCCTTCCAGTTGCAGCTGAAAAGCAAAGGAAGTTGGTGCTTCCAATGAATGTAATTATTCAAGACATATAAGAAAAAACATTCCATGGTTTTCTCCCTCTTTGGGTTTCCACATAAAAACACTGGTGTACTGTGTATGTGTATGATTGTTCATTTGTTCATTGTTTATTTACTCTGCAAATATTGGATGATAATGCTACATTGATATAACACTTGCATTATATGGTTAAAAAGGATTAGATTTCTCTATTACCGATTCACCCCCCCTCTCAGTAATCCAACAGTTATTGCTCGTGACATTGAAATCTGCGAGCAAAGAGAAACCCTTAAAAGGGAAGCTCATAATCATCCTTCCCAGCCTTGAGTTGTTTTATGACCTCTCATCTACGATCTTCTCATAGAGCTAGGGGTAAATCTTTTGAATTCGACCCTTTAGCTGCTATTGGGAGACAAAAACAAGTTTTCAAAAACATTCATAGGAAGCTTTGACAAACTCTTTCCAATTTTGAAACATAAGTCACTAGATTTTCATGAAAATTTTCACCAAGATGACAAAAAATGACTTCATCCTCAAGTTCAAGTCAGGGTTCTACCTCTCAAGCTTCAACTTCTTAAATAATTGGAAGTCCATACAACAAATTCAATCCAGTTCAATAAACAACCAATCTAGCGAAAGTAATTCAAAAATATGGTTCGTTTCATTTTGAAGAATATGCCAATACCATCCCATGGCATGTGCCTTCACCTTTAAATTTAAATCCAGCTAGTATCCCTCTTCCTAAATTCAAAGATCATTTGCCCAAGTTTTCAGGCAATGGACTAATATATGTTAATGAGCATTTAATTTCTTTTTCTAATGCCTATCATAATATAGGTGCTAATGACAATGATAGCTTTATGAGGTTATTTGTCAATTAATTGGAAGGGAAGGCAACTGTTAATTTTTTCAAATTGCTGCTAAAGGACTTTTCCACATGGGTTGAATTATGTTACTAGTTCAAATCCACTTATGGGCAACTTGAAAGCCTAGTTGACCTATTGAAAAGTTATAATAATTTGGTCTATGACAAAGGTGAGACAATCAAATCATTTAATTTACGTTTCACCAAGTTATACAATCAAATTATCAATATTATTAGACATCATAATCAGGATACCCTTATGCATTATTATAATGCTATACTTCCTTATTTTCATCACAAATTAGAGGAAACGAGTGTTAACATTTTAGGATTAGCATTACAAAACTGCTTGGAATAAGAGGAACAAATTTTGAGAACTGGTCTTCTCATCGAAGATTTGAATAAACAAACTGATATGATTGTTTTTTTTACAGTTAATTTGAGATATGAGTAATTGAACGATTTCTTAAAAAAAAAGTGATTTCCCAACCAATTCCTAAAATTTCCGCTCAAGCTTCACTTTGGAATCAATCTCAATCTTTTCAACCTAAAACTATTATTTCTTGTGCTTGGTGTAATTTTTGTGAAGAAATCATGAAGAAAGCACATGTGAACTTAAACATAATGCAAGGGAAATATTTTTCGAGAAAATAATTGATTCAACCATTTCCACATTAGATTGGGCACTAGAGAACGATATCATGATGGTCGATACTAGGAATCATTCCTATCAAAATGAAACTAAGGGAAATTTCAGAAATAATCCTTCTATTCCAATTCCGATGTTTCAAATCCTCAACAATTTGACTCTCAGAATACATCAAGCTCAATAGGTCATTTAGCTCAAACTATTCAACAATCTCAAGTCATCCCATCTTCTTCTTCTACCACCTTCCATAAATATAACATCTTGATGCAAATGGCTAATATTAAAGTTGATGCTACAATTTTAGATATGGCTTCTGTTCTAGAACAACAATAACATCTTTGAAGTTTTATTGAAGGCAAAACCTATGCTATTGATAATATTACTATTGAAGATGAAGAGGAAGAATAATTTGAAAATGAAATTCTAGCCGTATATAATCCAAAAAATTCAATTAGGAATCCTCCATTATATGTTTCCATGAAAATTATGGACAAAGTTGTGCATTGTTGTCTAATTGATGGTGGTTTAGGTCCAAATGTCATGTCTAGAATTATCATGGAAGAATTCTGACTTTCATGCACTAACGAGAAACCTAAGATAATGTTAGCTTATAATAATAAAAAACAAGCCACCATCGGAGAAATCAAATATGTGACTAAGGTGTTGTGTGCTCATCCTGAGATCCGCACCACTTGTATAATTCAAATAATTGATATGCATGTGAGTAATTATTCAATCATTCTTGGTCATGATTGGAAAGCTTTGAAATGTGAATATATGTCCATGGATGGGACTCATATGTCTCTCCCAAAGGCTGGTAAGAACATTATTTTTCTTCGTGAAGATCACATTTTCCCATATATAGAGAGCATTTCACAAACTCATGTCAACTTCATTGAGGAAGACATTGGCATCTATTCTATCTTCCTTGAGGAATAAAATATTGTTTTACCTTCTATTGATTTGGATGATCATGTCTAGCATATGCATTTTGATGGTGCATGCTCAAATGATGGAAAGGGTGTTGGGATTGTGTTACATTCTTCTCTGGGAAAAAATCACAATTTTTTTTACAAACAAGGATGATTTTAAGGATGGAAATTTATATTAAAATGTAGAAACATGGGATAATCTTACTAGTCCTTAATATGCAAAATATAAAATGTTTGGCGATACTTTTGTAAAAATATTTAAATTTCTAAGGATTTTGTATAGTTTATACAAAATTTTGGCGATTTTTAAGGTAAAATAATTTTATTCTATGGAATTTGGGCAAATCGTTTTTAGAAAAAATGGAAATTAGCGAATCGTTTTTTGGGAAAACCATGGAAAATTAGCCCATTTGTGAAATTTAGCCCCTAAACTCATCTATGCCTACAGACTTGAGATTGCATGTACCAATAATGTTGCAGAGTTTGAAGCCCTTATTCTTGGTATTTAAAATGCTTTCAATCTAGGATGCAACTACCTTATGTTTTTTGGTGACTCCGAGTTAGTTGTCAACCTAGTAAATAGTATTTGCAAACCATCGAACAAACTTTTAAAAAGATATACGCAAGTAATATGGAAACTAATTTCTAATCTATTATCTTTCAACATTTCTTATGTACACAGAGAATTGAATTCCATGGATGATAGGTTAGTTGTTTATGTAGCCGATCCTGAAAGGAAATTACTCTATAAAAAACCTAAATGCACATTCCTCTCCTTATATCATCAACACATACCAGATAATAAGGAATCTTGGAAAAACAATTCTGATGACGATAACATATGTGCTTTCTTAAAGAATGAACCTTTGAATACAAATGAGATTATCTCTTTAGATGATAATAAATTTCCAAAGGGGTTAAGTCCTTTAGAAGGATCATTCTCTTCTAATGATGTCAACAGTTATAAAAATATAGAACCAAAGGATTCAAGAAAAAAGATAGGAGATACCATTCTTGTGAACATCGGGACAAAAGAAGATTCAAAATTTTTAAAAATTGGAGCCCGGTGTTTAGAAGAAGAAAGAAAGAAATTCATAGTTTTGTTTCATGAATTTTGTGATGTCTTTGCCCGGTATTATGCTGATTTGTGTGGCCTTGATCCAAGTATAATTTAGCATGTTATTCCAATGAAAGAAGATTCTAAGATTGTAAGACAAAGACAAAGTCTTGTATATCTTGCACTTGAAGCCACTATTCGTAAGGAAGTAGAAAAGCTATTAGCTTCCCATATTATTTTTCTTGTAAAATGTTTAGAATGGGTTGCAAATCTTGTCCCTGTTAGGAAGAAAAATGGGGATATTAGATTATTTGTCATTTTTCTGTCCCTTAATAATGTTAGCGTAAATGATAATTTTTCGCTTCCTAATATGGAGTTAATCCTTCAACAAGTTGCAAGGTTTCAAATGGTTTCACTTCTTACTAGACTTTCAAGTTATAATTAAATACACCTCAAGATAGATGACAAATACAAAACAACCTTCACTAGTTGGGGCACCTTCACATATGAACATATTCCTTTTGGCTTAATTAATGCTAATGCTACCTTTAAGAGAGTTATGCAGATAGATTTCGATGATCTAATCGAAATTATTGTTCATATTTATCTTGATGATTTAGTTGTATATTCAAAGATCCGAGAAGATAATTTTGAACATCTTAGACAAGTATTCTCGTGTTGCTGAAAATATGGTATGTCCTTGAATCCAACAAAGTCTATTTTCAATGTCACTTTTGGAAAATTACTTGGTCATATAGTTTGATCCGAAATGGATCCAGATCGACGAATGGGTGTAAGAATCAGTAATTGTAATATTAAATTGACAATTCATGAAGGTCAATAAAGTATGTAAAAAATGTAAATTTGAAAGTCATATAAGACAAAAATGAGAATATGAGAGAAAAATGCATAAATAAATGTAACTAAAAATTAATAGAGTAGAAGGCCGAGGAATGGAAAGCGAAGAGCCATTCCTGTTGGCCTTCCCCCCAATCCCCAACTCTCCCTTTTTATTCCCTCACTCCTATTTTGCAAGGGGTGTTTTTGGCCAAGAGAGGAAGACACATTGAATCCATTAATCCATTGTAACTAGAGATTGCCATAATGAAAAGATTGAGCCCCATTCAAAGCTGGTTTTTCTCGTTTGGGTTTCCAATACAAAACTTCTGAGTTCATTGGTGATGGGTTGTGTCTAATTTAATTATGTTGAACATTGGTTTGTTATTCACTTCATTACTGAGATGAGATATGAATTTCCCATGTGTTTTTTTTTATTGTTGTCTAAAATTGGGTTTTAACAGAAATAAAGAACCATGATCGCTCTCCAATGTCCATTGTTCAATTCCTATCGAAGAAGAAAACCAATGGCTATTACGAATCACTATGTTGGTCGAATTAACATTACTTGGGAATCTAAAATGATTGCTCATGTGTTTTTATCTATAGAGACTATAATCCTCTCTCCCTGAATAGTTGAATTGTTGTTGGTTTATTGAATTCAATTGGTAGTCAACTTAAATACCTTTGGGTCGAGTTATTCAGTGCTTGAAAATTTAAATTAATTGTTGGTCGACTAAAATTCCTCCCGTCGACTTGGATACCATTTGGGTGAAAGTCTGTAATTACTGGGGTAAATTTACCTCGTGAGGGTCGTTCCCAAATGTGCTTGGACATTTGTAAACCTTGATGGGAAAATTTCTACTTCATGGGAGAATTATCTTCCTCCTATGAGTTGCAATTTAATCCCCACAACATAATTTCTTTTGCCAAGACAATTTAGCTTTGTCTAGGCCAAGATAACACTTATCTGGTTGACTTATGTTACATTCGATGCCGATGTTCCTTTGCCTAGTCGATTCAATCCCTCATTGGTTGATTTCTTACTAAGTCGACTCACCGTTTTGGCCAACCCATTACTTGGTCGACTTGGATTTTGACAGGGGTCGGATTATTTCCATTGTTGGTCGACTTGAATTTCGACCAATCATATTTACTCAGTGGTTCAAATTCTTTTTACTTGGACGAGTTAGAATTTTCCCAGGCACTTTTTAGAGATTGCTTAGCATTTTAAATTTTGTTGGGCGTTTTTGGAAGTTTTTGGGTGAATTCCAAATAGCCCAGGCATATTTAGAAGATGTAGGGTGAATTTATAACAACTTGGGAATATCTAGAAGTTGTTAGACATATTTTGAAGATGATGGGAATTTTCAGAGTTGTTGGAACATTTTTCGTCATTGTTGGTTGTCCAAACTAGCCACTCAGACATTTCTGTTCACCAATGATAACCCAATTCTCCCCCTAAGAATTTATCTCCACTGGCAGTTGAACCAAATCATCCATTGAGGAGTTTGCTTCATTGTTGGTCGACTCATTTATTCGTGCTATCTTTTTCCTTCTCTTGTCAGTTGACTTCACTTACTAGTAGACTAGAATTCATTTTGCTTTGGTCAATTGGGTGGTCTTTTGGTCGATTTATCTTCTTTGGAAAACATGGGCTTGGTAACAAATTTATGAGTAGATGTACAAGTCATTGGACAACAAGAAAATTCTAAGAACAGAGGGGATTGTAGTCATTGGTTTCCATTGGTTGCACAAAGAAGACCTTGTAGTGAATAAAAGGGTAGAGGCTACACTATGGAAGGAGAACCCCATAACATTGGATTCTGGTCACTAACTTCATAAAATTTGCAGAGTCTTGATCTTTATTGATTTGGTTGCTATTGTCCCACTAGCTAGTTTTAGTGTGTAGGGTATGATCATGGAAAGGATTTATAAACAATAGACATAGAAGAGAGATTAACATGGCACTCTATTTAAGACTGAGACAGAGAACAAATTTAAAATTCGGCAAAGGTATCCGTGTTGGTGAAGTGAGTGGGATATGATCTTCCCGTTTATGAATCAAATGGTATTAGAGTAGTTGCATCCTTGACCATGACTGCTACCAGGAATTTGAATAAAACATCATAGACCTTAATATGGGTAAAGCAAGCAAAGACAAGTTGGAATACTTAAGGCCGAGAAATTCTCATCTTCATGAAGAGAATGAGCACTTGAAAGAGTAGGTTCATATGTTCGAGAAGAAGTTTGAAGAATTACAAGATTCCTTCACTGCAGTCAAAACATATTGGGACAAACACAAAGTGAAACTTGTGTACCTTGGTGAGAAGGTCATCCATATTGAAAACTAGCAAGAGGATAGGTTCACACAGATAATGTACCAGCTGCAACAAGAGTTGGTAGAGAAGGAGGAGGCCTTGGGAAGGATTAAATCATTTTTCCAAGAGCACAGAGGAGAGGAAAATTTCCATTTCCACTGCAGAGGATATCACCATTATTGAGACCACCTCAGTAAGCTCACCTTTCGTAGGCATCCCTCGAGAGCAGTTTGGTGAATTCGAGAAGCATACCAGGGGTGTTGGCTAAAAAAATCTAAGGAAAATGGACTATGATGGACAAGGGATTAGCAAGAGGAGACAAGACATCTTGAGGCCCATTGTAGCAATCCCAAGGGACAAGCATGAAGGCCTAGGATTTGATGGCAGAAGTGAAAATTCCATCACCATGAAAATGATTTTTGTAAAGGAAAAATACATGCGAGAGTTGTCTTGCTCATTGGGAGAAGCAGAAACACCTATGCGTGAATATGTCAACTCACCACCACCTTAGCCTTGTGGTATATTGAAGGAGAGCAACAATAAGGAGAATTTGTAGACTCACCCCACACCTGCACTCAGAGACAAAAACACACTAATAAATGAGAGAAAGAAGAAGAAGAAGAAGAAGACCGGGAGGTCCACATCAAACAAGAAATTTATTCTTTGTCACTACTGCAAGAAGAGAGGCCATACCATAGACAATTGTTGATATACAAAGACATGTTATTTTTGTGGAAAGAAAGGTCATTGTGAGGCAGCTTGTTGGAAGAAGCAAGCCATATTTTGCAGGCCTGATTGTTTTCAAACGTTGAATGACAAGAAATATTCTTCTATTCAACAACATACACAGAGACACATGGAGAGGAGGGGTATGTCAAGAAGTACTTGGAGAAGAAACAATAACTTTTTCCACCACTATAATTTGAGTGGTCTCTGGGAAGCAAAGTGTTGGCGACTTCATCAAGAGCTTCACCCTAGACACTGCACAACTAGGAGAAGGGTGTGGAGAGTGAAGATTGAGGAAGATGAAGAGTTTCCTGCATCTCCAGTCCAAGTGACAAAATTTGTCCAAGGAGAGATAACATCACATGAGAGAAACAAAACAAAAGAGAAGAAAAATAGGTTGCCGCTGAGAGAATCCATAATCTGATTTATGTTTCCGTTATTGCATCCGCATAATCCCATCTTGGAGTTGTGTTAGAGAATGGTGAATGACCTCAGAAGAGTTCTTGAGAACTCGATGGAGTGATTGCAAGCATGGGCTAACATTTCTTTCATTGCACACTGGTTAAAGAATGAATTACCATAAGATGGACCGACTCCTATAACCAACATGTAGGGGTATGCATATTGGTCATTAGAGTGACATGGCCATGAAGGGTTGTTTCCGTGTTGAGAAGAAACTGATCCTAGCAGAAGAATGCAACCACCCTTCCCTTGAGGAGTTGTTGCGTGATGGAAGCTTGTTGGCATCACACTAGACATAGACCAACATTTGACTTTGCTTCACGATTGTTGTGATGGATTATCTCCATGAAAACAAGGGAGATGGGAATGAGTGTTGAGTCTAGAGTTCAGATCTGGAGATTGTGGAGTTGAGAGTCAGTGAAAAGACTTCTGCAATGAAGGAACAAGTGATCCAGAACTAGAGCTAGACCCATATCCAGGGACTAATGCCAGTAGCCAAAGGCATGAGCTAGATCCAGAGCTAGAGTTTGAATTGTTGCTAGAAGTCAGAGTTAGAGCCATGTTCCAGAGCAGAAGACATAAGTACACTGATCCCGATTGGTTTCCTTGAGATTTTGGGGACCAAAATCCTCTCAATGGGGAGGTGTGATCTGAATTAGATCAATACCGATGAATGGGTGTAGGACTTAGTACTTGTAATATTAAATTGGCAATTCATTAAGGTCAATAAAGTATGAAAGAAATGTAAATTTGAAGGTCATATAAGACAAAAAAGAGAACATGAGAGAAAAATGTAGAATTAAATGTAATTAAAAATTAATAAAGGAGAAGGTTTAGGAACGTGAAGAGAAGAACCATGGTTTTTGGCCTTCCCCCTACCCCCCAACTCTCCCTATTTCTTCCATCACTCTCATTTTGCAAGGGGTCTTTTTGGACGAGAGAGGAAGATGCATCGAACCCATGAATGCAATGTAACCAAATATTGCCATAATGAAAAGACTAAGCCCCATTCGAAGCTGGTTTTTCCCATTTGGGTTTCCTGTACAAAATTTTTGAGTTCATTGGTGATGGGTTGTGTTTGATTTAATTATGTTGAGCATTGGTTTTTCATTCACTTCATTCCTAAGATGAGATATGAATTTCCCATGTGTTTTTTTTTTATTGTTGTCTAAAATTGGCTTTTAATGGAGATAAAGAAACAAGACCACTCTCTAATGTCCATTGTTCAATTCCTGTCGAAGTCAAAGACCAATGACTATTACAAATCCCCCTATTGATCGAATTTACATTTCTTGGTAATGTAAAATAATTGCTTAGTCATTTTTATCTACATGGACTATAATCCTCTCTCCCTGGACAATCAAATTGTTGTTGGTTGATTAACTTCAATTGCTAGTCATCTTAGCTCCCTCTGGTCGACTTAAATACCTTTGGGTTGAGTTATTCAGTGTTGAGATATTTAAATTAATTATTGGTTGAATAAATTTCCTTTAGTCGGATTGAATACCAATTGAGTCAAAGTCTGTAATTACTAGGGTGATTTTACCTTGTCAGAGTTGTTCCCAAATGTGCATGGACATTTGGAAACCTTGTTGGGCAAATTTCTACTTCATGGGTGAATTATCTTACCCCCCTGGGTTGTAATTTCATCCCCACAACATAATTTATTTTTCCAAGACAATTTAGCTCTGTCTGGGCCGAGTTAACACTTATTTGGTTGACTTATGTTACAATCGAAGTTGACGTTCCTTTTCCTAGTCGACTCAATCCCTTGTCGATTGATTTATCACCGAGTCGTCTCACCGTTTTTGTTGACTCATTACTCAGTCGACTTGGATTTTGACGGGGGTCAGATTATTACCATTGCTGGTCAACATGACTTTCGATGGGTCAGATTTACTGAGTTGGTCAACTTCCTTTTGCTTGGATGAATTATAATTTTTCTACGTGTTTTTTAGAGATTGCTCAATGTTTAAAATTTTGTTGGGCATTTTTGGAAGTTTCTGGGAAATTTTTGAATAACTTGGGCATATTTAGAAGATTTAGGGTGGATTTATATCAGCGTAGACATATCTAGAAGTTGTCATGCATATTTTGATGATGATGGGAATTTTCAGAGTTGTTGGAACATTTTCCCTCACTGTTGGTTGTCCAAACTTGCCCCTCAGACATTTCTCTTCACCAATGATAACCCAATTCTCCCTCTGAGCATTTATCTCCACTACTAGTCGACCCAACTTGTCCGGTGAGGAGTGTTATACCACAATTTTCCACATCAATTTCATTTGTGAGATGTCTTAGCCCTTTTCCCTAGCTTGCAAACTTAAATCCCATCTCCCTTCATCAAACTCATCTAAAAAACAACAATTTTGTTTCCATTTGTGGGTCACCAGTGTAAAAATCGTGGATGTTCACTCCTTGCTAGTTTGCAACTTGTGGATGCCCTAAAAAAATATGAAAAATAAAAATATTCCACATTTTCGGGAGGGTTTTTCGGTTGGGTTCGTTCCCAAACTTCCCTTGGCCCATACACAATGAAATAAAACCACCTCAACCCCTTGAGGATGGTATAAAGGCACTTTGAGGGCATGGATGAGGAAGACAACCTAGGTGCAATATTATGCTGACGAATTTGCAAGCTTCTCTATTTTGCTTGGTCCTTAGAGTAGCATCCCCCTTATTTGGAACTTGTTTTCCAACACTCCTTCCTCTCTCTTATATGACCATAGGGTGTGTTCCTATCCCTTTTGGGTCATTCGAGGAAGGGCCATCTTGTTGAGTTGATGCTTAAAGGACTAATGCAGGAACCTGGGTGTTTGGCTTCGAGGCAGTGCCGACGGTTAGAGTAAGGTTGTAACAACTCACCTATACCATTTTAAAAAAAAGAGTTATATTTCCTTACATACATGTGTAAATTGATTCAATCTATTGATATATGTTAGTTTTATTCATATACTTGAATTTTTGCACATTATATGTATGATTTAAATTCATAACTACCTTGTTCCAATACAAACTTGGTCTTGTTTTGCAGGTTGATACTGGTGGAGATCAAGAGTAACATAAAAGATGGAGAGTGAGGATCGACATCAGACGTGGGATACAAGGTGTGAGACCTATCCTTATCTCTCTCTATCTCTCTCTTTCTCTCCTCAAAGTAGTTATTTTCTCATAGCATTATTGTGTGTGAGGGTAGCTTATGTCTTTTATATATGGTCTCTTTCTATTGTGACATGACCAAAGTTCACAGGGGAAAAATCTCGTAAAAGAATTGGTGACCATACTAGGGATCTTTCTCCTAGTTTGGGTCGGTCTTAGTGTGTCTTGTGTTGTCTTTGATTTCTATAACTTCTCCTATTTTCTAGGCTTTATTTTCAAAGCATTTTCCATCTAGAAACTTTGTCCAAAGTTTATGGAAGCCTCCTTTTGGATTAGCTTTTTATTTTTCAAATTTTACTGGTGCATTCGCGCTTTGTCCCTTCAGGAGTCACGAATATCCACGATTTTTCTTTGTATGACTCGAGGATGTCCACGAGTCCTAGTGTACACAGTCGCAAATATGTGTAAGAATTTGAATTTTTGAGCCTTTCTCTCAGTTTTGGAGGATCTGGTTTGGTCCTTCAGTACAATTTGAGCCTACGGGGTTTGCTTTTTCTTTTGATTACTATGTTAACTCTCTGAAAAATTTTAAATCATTTGAACAATCTTGATTTTGGTTAGGTTAATATTTTGGCTATAAGGTTCTTTAGGTGGGTCGAAAGGTCAATCGTGTGTGGCTGGGATGAGTTTCCAGTTTGATTGTTGTGTTTCAATGATTGTTGATTGTTTGCTTTCTTCCTCTTTACCTTCTTCCCTTTGTTTATAAAATAAAAAGGAAAATTGCATCTCATTTGCATTTCATTATTTTAGTAACACAAAAGTCAAAACTACTTGTTTGTTGGTCATTCTTCTCTGGTTCCCTTGTCTATGAACTTTTCAAGAAAATAATTTGCTTACTAGCACTCAGGTCTTTAGGCATGCTGCTTGCTTTGGTAGAAAGAAAAATAAAATAAAAAAAACCTAGTTTTTTTTTGTTAGTTAGGTTTCTTTCTTTCTTTGCATTGTTATTTGAAAAAGAAAAACATACTAGCATAGGAAAAATTTGCATAACAAGGTTTGAATGATTGTTCATGCATTTTCTGTTTTGAAACTCTTTTTCATTAAAGAATTAGTGTAAGGTTTTCTTTGCCAATGTTCTTATAAGTTTCATTTTTGTAAGTGTCCCAAACAACATTAGTTGCAATTCCACACCCTTTGAGTAAAAACAACCACTAAAACGAATGCTAAACTTAAAATGTACTATAATTTGTTTCTAAGGTTCACAAACAAGTTTAGGATTAGGGCCTTGGTTGAGGTTGGAGAGTTAATTTCTCTAAGGCCAACAAATAAACATAGAATTCTGATCTAGGGAGAGTCTCAAATCCAATTGTCGTATAAGTATAGTCAAGAAGCTGCTCTAACACAGGAGTCAAACATGAGGTTGCGTAAAGGAGAGCCTAGGATATATCCCCTCCGAAGCTTGACTGAGCATAGTGGAGAGATCACATATTGGAGGTTTTTCCTAAAGTGACACTGACTCATATGGTGTCAGTCCTTCACAAATTTTGAACCTGGTTGAAGTTTTCCTGAAGTGATACTGGCCCTCTTGGCATTAGTCCTATGGGGCTTCAGACCTAGTTTGAGATTTTTTGAAGTGACACTGGCCCTTTTGTAGATAGTCCTTTGGAAGAGCTTCGGGCTTAGTTACCCTGCCCATATGCTCGATCATGATTGTCGATTGTCTCCCCCAGACACTAATTGCGAGTTGGTGACCTTAGTTTCTTTTCCTAGGGATCTCAAAGGTGATTGCAGGGGTTTGTCATGGTACCAAGGGAAGATTACGTATCACACTTTTCAGTATTTCTTGAGGGTGCCTTGTGAAGCATGGGTGCTTGCACCAAATAAGGCTAGTCAGTGGAGGTAAGGATAACTACTTCTCACTCCTTCGCTCACTGGTTCACGAGACTTAATCAAACCATGCCTCCATCAGGAAGGTCCCTTTCCACTTTTTCATTGCTTTCGACTCAAGACCTTATCCACCTAGGCCGAAGATTTGGAAAAGTTATTTGCTTGCAATGTTTCTCTTAGGAATTTTTATTGGAGTGTTGCTTTCTATAGTTGGACTTAGTTTGTGTTAGTATTACCACTTTTGGATTGTTGATTCAAGGTGGTCGACCAAATGCTCCACTGGTTGGGAAGAACCCCTGGTATTTCTCTTGAAAGTGTGGAGCCGCCTCCTAGAAGGCATGGGTTTTTATACCACTGGTTCACCTGAGTCAGTGCGTGAGACTTTTATGGACATGAAAAATCCCACAAGGGATAAACCTATGCATAAGAAATTCATGGCCAAATTTCTTGAGGATACCAACCAAGGAACCCTTTCCTAAGGGGATTCTCATGCATTTCCTTTCTTCGGAAACATTGGTGCCCCCTTGATGGCCACTTTGAACATTCCTGGGTTGAATGTATGACTACTGGTTTGGTTGTGCACCACTCCGAAGGTCCCGAATGATCTTGATGCTTCTCAGATAAGCAACTTATGTCAGGGGCATCATACGAATGTTGATCCTTCACCTTCTACATCCACCAAGTTTACTCCTTTTACTTCTCTCTCTTCTGGTGAAAGTATTGCTACTAGTAACCAAAATTCTAAAAGGAATAAGAAGATGAAGTGTAAGAAGAAGGAGTCACCAACCTATGCTAGTCACGTTGGAGACTTGTCACCAGCCGTTGTGAGTCATGTTGGGGGAAAGAAACCAACCATTGCAAGTCATGTTGGAAGCATGAGTCTAGTCACTCCGAGTCATACTGGCATTAGTTCACCAACAACTGCGAGTCATGTTGGAGATAGGTCAACAACCTATGTGAGTCATGCTGGGGACAAGAAACCAGCTAATGCAAGTCATGTTGGGGGCATGAGTCTAGTCACTGCTATTCATACTGGGAAAACATCACCAACCTTTGCAAGTCATGTTGGAGATCAACACCTAGCCATTGCAAGTCATGCTGAGGGCAACCCACCGACAAATGCATGTCATTTTGGGGGCATTGATACAATTGAGAAGCCTAGACATATAGGATGTAAGCCCAATTTCCCTTGCAATATTTGCAAAGGATATCACCTTACTCATTTGTGCCCTACTATTGCTATGGTATGAAGAGCATGGTACTTGTCTGAAGGCCCTTCTAGTTTTGTATTGTTTTATGTTTCCCAACAATATAATCAATCATTGGTTGATGAAGTGATCGTGTCAATCCCATATTCGGTCGATACCACTCTCATTTTGGGGGGTGATGTGTCTCTTGACCATGTTGTCTTGCATCCTTTTGAATGAGTGGTTGAGGAAGTGGTCGCCCCAATGAAATATTTTGTCAATCCCACTCTTCTCTTGGAGAGTGACTAGTCTTCCAAATTGTTCGAGCCAACACAATCTTTGGCCGATCCCACTCTTCTCTCGGAGAGTGACGAGTCTAAGGAAGTGATCTCGTCGATGCAATGTTCAACCGATCCCACTCTTATTTTCGAGAGTGATGCATCTTTCGATTATGTCTTTAGCATTTCAATTTTAGTACCTTCTGAACAAGGGGGCATTCCACTCTCTTCGAGTATGCTCCCTCCAAGTCACATGATGGTTTCCTTTAATTGGAATGATCTTGTAGAGCCTCGCCTTCCTTTCTGTTCCTTTCCAAATAAAAGTTCTAGTTGAATCTATGTTGAAAGAAATTCGTTGATGTTTTGTAGATGAAGGATCCTCTACAAGTATTTTATCCTAGGCTTGGAAGGTTTGGGTTCTCCCAATCTTGTCTCAACTACTAGTGAGCTATTGGCTTTCGACAAAAAACTAGTGAATGTCCAAGGATTATTCCTCAATTGCCTATCATGTTAGGTGGGATATTGTTCTAGTCAATCTGTTAGTGGTGCCATAACCTTTAGACTTTAATATGGTTCTTGGGTGTGATTATGTTTATGCTATGAAGGTTGTGGTGTCTTCGCTCTTTCACGTAATTCATTTTCCTCACAATGGAAGCATTGTTACTATTGATCAAATTTCATCTGATAATCACCATACTAGTTCATTTTCATCTTAGCTTTCCCCTTTGTGTGTTCCTAGTGTTTGAGTAGACTCTTTCGCACCACGGGTGAATTACGTGACATCATATCATTGGTTTTCAATTGCTTCTGAGAAGGATCCTTTACAATCATGTTGGATTTCTGGAGACAAGGTCTTGACAAATTGATCAGGTGTTGTATATAATGGGGGTAGGTGAGATCCTGCTTTCCCCTTTTGGCTCGAGTAACCTGGCCTTTCCTTGTGAGTATGATCTTTCTATTTTTAAGACCTCGAGCCCTGGTATTTTTGAACTGTCGAGCCCCGGTTTCATGGATGTTGAGTTGCCTTCATATGAGGCTATCCTTGAAGCTATGATTATGGATCTTCGAACCCCTCCTGAACTAGAAGCTTTATAAGTTGGTTACCAAAGAATCCCTTGGCCTGAGCCTAGCAATGGGTTCTACCTAGAGAACTAGTATGCATAAGCCACAAGGATGTGTGGTCCTATGTACATATTATACTTTTAGGGTTTCTTGTCTTCAAGTTCTATATCCCATAATACTTGTTTTTATCATAGGTTTCTATATTGGACTTATTAACTTTTGTGTGAGTGTTTTTGGTCTTATATACAGGACTTTGAAGACATTTTTCTTTGGTACCTTTTTTTCCATGTCGATCCGTTCTGATAGGTAATGATTTAGAAACTGGCATATAGGTTAGATTTTCCCCTCCATGCATTTTTTCATTATCCATTTCCTTTTTCATTTTTCCTCGGGATCGACCCCACTGAGTTGCAACACAAAACCTTCTATGTTGCTTAGAAGTATTGTAATTAACATGGTAGATTTTATCTTCCATTGGCGCCCTAGCTTAGAGTCCCTTTACATTTAGGCGCCCATGATGCAAGTTTTCTATTAGGATTGGGAGTCTTGTTTAGCCCCGCCATGACTTTGTGTTGAAGCTTCATATGTTCTTCTCAATCTTTTTCTAGCCTTTTACCTATGGGACTCCCTATAACGTATGTTGATACTTATGCCAACACCTCTTCAGATTCTTCAACATGTATTGCGTTTCTTATTGGCATGTAGGGTAGGGTCATTTTATCCTTCATAATGCATCTATCTGTATTAACCACATATCTTCCATAGGGTCAATCCCATTCGTTAGCGGCACTACACCTCTCAAGCTACTTAAAGGTGTCGCTTACGGATGGTATAGATTACCTCTTCATGGGTGTCCTAGTTAGTACCTTAATGTCCTTTTGACACCCATGATGTAGTATTTTCCGTAGGCTCAGAAGCCCTGTGTAGTCTCGCCATGTCTTTGCATTGAAGCCTCATGACTTCCTCCCAATTTTTTTTTGGCTAATTCACCAACGAGGCTTCCAAAATTTTGTTGAGTTGTAATTGCATTGCATATTAACCGCTCACACTTTTTCCTAATGTCGGATTTAGCTTGCTATTGTTGTTATCCTTGCAATTTATGCCTTTGAGACTCCACACCTTAACCCTGGAGGAAACATTCCCCTGAGTGTCCTTATCCTACACATGCTTCCTTGCATTAAATATAGGTATGTTCCTTTCTCTTTGGAACTAGTTTGCTTGCTCACAACACTCATTTCCTCCACTATGCTATAACATTATTTTATTCTTTTTTAGGATTTAGTAACATGAAAAAGAAAAAAAAATAAAAAAAAATAAAAATAAGGGGGGAAAACATCTATCTTTTTGTCGGCAACAATCTTTTCTCCCTTGAACAAAGAACAATATTTAAGTTAGTCTCTCAATGTTTTGGGTTTAATATGGATTTAAGATACTTTTTCTCATTTTTTAGTACAATCTGCTCCGGTTGGTTATTCTTCCAACCATATGGAGCATTTGATGATGCCTCATGTATCATGAATATATCCCAGTTTATAATCCATGCTGCCTAAGTCACATAAAGTATCATGCTTTTGTTCAAGGGAAGTTTCAACCTGAGTCGACCATTTTGCAGAAAGTATTTGACCTTTCAAGTCGGCTTTCTAGTGTCAGTCAAGTACATCTCATCATCACAAGTATCTCTGTATCTCACTCATGCTAGTATAGAAGGTCCCCATTGACTTCTTTCTGGTGGGTAGACTCTTATCGACTCCAACACATTACTCTGAGAGTACAACCTAGAGTTTCACCCTGGGCCTATTTCCATCATTAATAGGTGACCTTGCGCTCAACAAATGAGAAACCACCATTGGTCGCCGACTGAGTGGTTTCCCTTGTGTTCAATGCCAATAATAATCATCACACATAGGGATGCGTGCAGTACCTTGGTTTCCATTTGACCCTATTGGTGGATTCCTTGCCTTTGTCAGTAGTCTCCATTATTTGCTACTATTAAGAGAGTCTCTATCATGCGTTATTCCATTTGGTGCATTCGAGAGTCGTTCTCCAGTGTGGTCCTTATAATCTGTTCGTCCGAGTCCTTCCAAATCTTTGGCCTTTTGTTACCCCTCATGCTGGATGATGGAGGATGCCTTAATTCCTTCCTTCCAGTGTATCTCTTCCTTGGGGATTGCAGTCATTAGTGGCAGGTTCCCTTGCTTTGACACTGGGAATACATCAATGTCCCATGATCGATAGATTCTACCAAGTGTACGACACCAACTCATTTATTAACACTTGTTAGATTGTACTATGGTACCTTGTCACCCATTATCATCATCGATGGGTCGTCTCGCATTTGTTAATGATACACATTAATGACCGATAATCAAATGGTGTCACACTATGTTCGACCCCAACACATCTATTCACATGGTGCATACTCATACCTCGACAGATTGTTTTGAAGACTTCATGTGAAGTATGATCATCTCATGTTTTGTGCTCCTACTCGACATAATGTACCACCCCTTAGACATTGGTACTTGCAGAGGATCAACTTGTTCACTTCATTGGTTCCTGCATATATCATCTGATTTTGATTTTGAGACATAGCTCCACTGTGTATCCATTCATGTCTATGATCTACTTTTTGCATTGATCCAATATGTATTCCTCATGGCCATGATTACTACTTTATATATATCACATGGATCCATTGTGTATTTTTCATGGCCATAGACATCGGTCTTACTTTTATATATTCCAGGGATCCACATTGTACTTGATTTGGCGGGCATGCTTACGTCACTCCTGAGCATGGGTATGCCTAACTTGGGAAGATAATACTCTTACTTGATTTCTGCCGATGGTTTCTGTTCTTGGATCAGTTGTTTGGTAACTTTCATTGGATCAACTTCATTGCATCCTCTTGTCTCAGAGTTTTAATGTTTTTCAGCCATCAGTTTCCCTTTTGACCTCACACATTAGGGGGCATCTGTTATACCACAATTTTCCATGCATCAATTGCATTTGTGAGATGGCTTAGCCCCTTTCCCTAGCTTGCAAACTTAAATCCCATCCTCCTTCATCAAAATCATCTAAAGAATTTTTTTTTGTCTCTATCCGTGGGTCACCCATGTACAAACCATGGATGTCCGTGCCTTTCTAGTTTGCAACTTGTGGATGCCTTTAAAAATATGAAAAAAAAATATTCCACATTTTCGGGTGGGTTTTTTGGTTGGGCTCGTTCCCAAACTTCCCTTGGCCTGTACACAACGGAATACAAACACCTCAACCCCTTGGGGATGGTATAAAGGCACTTTTGAGGGCATGGATGAGGAGGACAACCTAGGTGTAAGATTATGGTGACGAAATTGCAAGCTTCCCTATTTTCCTTGGTCCTCTGAGTAGCGTCCCCCTGATCTAGAACTTGTTTTCCAACACTTCTTCTTCTCTCTTATATGACCATAGGGTGTGTTCCTATCCCTTTTGGGTCATCCAAGGAAGGGCCATCTTGTTGAGTTTATGCTTGAAGGACCAGTGGAGGAACCTGAGCGGTTGGCTTCGAGGCAGTGCCGATGGTTAGAGTCATGTTGTAACTATCCACTTATACTGTTTTCAATAAAAGAGTTCTCTTTCCCTCCATAAACGTGTAAATTGATTCAATCTATTGATATATGTTAGTTTTCTTCATATACTTGAATTTGTGCACATTATATGTATTATTTGAATTCATAACTACCTTGTTGTAACACATACTTGGTCTTCTTTTGCAGGTTGATATCGGTGGATATTAGGAGCAACATGAAAGGTGGAGAGCGAGGATCGACATCATACATAGGATACAAGGTGTGAGGTCTCTCTCTCTCTCTCTCTCCTCCAAGTAGTTATTTTCTCATATCATTATTGTGTGTGCGGATAGGTTTTGTATTTTATATATGGCCTCGCTCTGCTGTGACATGACCCAAGGTCACATGGGAAAAATCTTGTAACAAGGAGTTTGCTTCATTGTTGGTTGACTCATTTCACTGGGCTATCTTTCCCCTTCTCTAGTCAGTTGACTTCACTTACTATTCGACTATAATTCATTTTTCTCTGGTCAATTGGGTGGTCTTTTGGTCAATTTATCTTCTTTGGCAAATATGGGCCTGGTAATAGATTTATGAGCGGATGTACAAGTAATTGGACAACAAGAAAAGTCTAAGAATAGAGGGGATTGCAGTTAGTGGTTTCCATTGGTTGCATAAAGAAGACCTTGCAGTGAATAAAAAAGCAGAGGCTACACCGTGGGTGAAGAACCCCCATAACATTGGATTTTGGTCACTAACTTCAGAAAAATTTTAGAGCCTTGATATTTATTGATTTGGTTTCTATTGTGCCACTAGCTGGTTGTAGTGTGTAGGGTATGAGCAGGGAAAGGATTTGCAACAAACAAATGAGAGAGATTATAGAGCAACATAGAGTAACAAATGCCTAGTGGCTTTATTGCAGATAGTGCACTCTATATAAGACAAAGACATAGAACATATTTAAAATTCCACAAAGGTATCTGTGTTGGTGAAGTGAGTGGACCCAAACACAATTGAAATTAAAAAAAAAAATCAAAATAACAAAATGCAATTAAAAAAAAATGTAAACAAAATAATTGAAAATTCATAGATAAAAAAACGCTAAAAAAAATAGTAGAGAGGGGGGCTGGGGTCCGATGCTAGGCATCGCCCCCTCCCCATCGTCGACTGCTAGACAACTATGTAGGACTAACATAGAGCAGGCATGGGGGGTAATGCCTGACATCGCCCTCTCCCCACTGCTAGCCGCCAGACTGCCAACACGACTGCCTCACGACAAATGGTGGGGAGGGTGCAATGCCCTACATCACCCCCACCCCCCCTCTATGTTGGTTTATTTTATTTTATTTTAACATTTTTTAAATGTGTATTTTTAATTATTTTGTTTATTTTTTTTTAATTTCATTGTGTTATTTTTTTTAAATATTTATTTTATTTTATTTTAGTTATTTTGTTTCGATTCTAATTTTTTTTAATCAATTACATTTTTTTTTTAATTTAAATTATTTGTCATGTTTTAAAAAAATTGATTTTTTTTTATGCTTTAATTTTATTTTTTTTTTGTGTTTTTTATTATTTATTATTTTTTTTAATAAAAA
>ML776749.1:114679-166896 GCA_009831015.1 Picea engelmannii | reverse complement strand
TTTACTTAGGTTTTATGTTGTTTTCTATTTTTCTTTTATAAATTTGTGTTATGGATTTTCTTTTTTGGAAAATTGTGTTGTTTTTTCTTTTTATTTTGAACTTCTTTATAGTGTTTTTATTTGTTTTCAATTTATTTATATTTAATGTGACTTAAAAATAAAAACAAAAAACTATTAATAAATAAATTTCCAAGTCAATTTAGAAGCCAATTTTAACATTTTTTATTTTCATTGGTATGAGTTGTTAGGGCCACGCTTTCAATTAACCCATAATTTTAACTTTAAAAGTAAACATGGTGCTTCTAGAAGCATCACTTTTTGATTCAAGGGTAAATTTTACACAATGGTATTGATTGTCAAGCCTGCAATTTCAAACAAGTCCCAAATTTAACCACCCCCCCCCCCCAAAATGTTCTACCAGTAACACCACTTTTTGAAACAAAGGTTGATTTTCGTGTTTTTGACACAAAAATATGGGTTTTCTGGACTAGAGTTGTCGTTTTGAGGTCACAATTCTCGTTAAGTCGGTAACTATGTTGAATATGCTTACAAAGCTTCATGGAACTGTTGAATATGATATACACATCAGTGGGCATTTTACTGCTAAAGCTACTATGCTTAAAATATTGAGGACTGGTTATTATTGGCCCTCCATGTTTAAATACTCATACAAGTTTGTACAAGCTTGCAATGAATGTCAAAAGGTTGTTGGTAAAGAAAAGTTTTTTGCTATGCCTTTACAACCAATCATACCTAATTTTCCATTTTCTAAATGGGGATTATACTTTATTGGACCAATTAATCCTCCTTCTTCCATGGGTCATGTGCTTATCCTAACTACTAGATATTACTTTACAAAGTGGACTGAAGCTGTTTCTCTCAAACATGTTAAAGATGAACAAGTGATCTCCTTTCTCAAAACAAATATCTTTTCTTGATTTGGTCTTCCGATTGAAATAATTTTTGACAATGGACCAACTTTCATGTCTGGAAAGTTGACTCATTTCCTTCATAAATTTAGGTTGAAACGTTTCACTTCGTCAACCTACTATTCTCAAGGAAATGGGTAGGTTGAGTCAACAATTAAAAATCTGGTTAAAATATTGAAGAAAATTATTGATGTTCAAACTTGTTAAAATCTCAACAATAACCTCACGAGGATAAAATCCCCATGCATTTTTAAGAGGTGGTACTCTTTTATAATAGTCTAAAAGATATAGATAATGTTCTTGGACTGGACTGTCAAATGGGAGATTACTAAACAACAAAATCCCAAATATTTATTTCTTTAGTTTTTATATAAAATGGTTCTTAATAACCAAATTGCTCCCTAAGTGCAACATTTTCCTGGAAATGGACCAAGCAACTTCTTAGCAATGAAAAGGATGAAGAAAGGCTTCGATATCAAATAAATATATGTTCAGTTTCATTATAATACCCCTCTAAATCACATGCAAGTCGAATATGCATCCATATTATATCACAATAAAAAGAGTGAAATGGTGTTGATCACTTCAAAGAAATTTAAATGAGTATTGCATTCAAAACTTAAAAGAATTTGATGCGCATACTCTAAAAATATCGTATTCAGAAATCCCGAAATCTGACAAATCTTTAAATTTATACCCTGAAATAGTTCTCTTTGGATTTTTATACATAAATATATCTCAGATTACAAAGCATTTCAGTAAACCAATTGACTAATGCTAAAAAATAAAGCTTGCCAAACGCAAGGACTAAACCTCCATGAATCAATTAAACAACCTTGGATTACATTTATCAGTCATATATTTGGCTACAAAATACTCCCATTGATCTCTTAGGAAGAGACTTGGAAGAAATAAATAATAACACTAAAAAAACTCAACCTTATGTTCAATCTCAGATATACAAACAAAAAGCTTTGAGAGAAATTGTGTAGAAGAAGAAGAAGAAGAAGCAAGAACAATGGAGATTTGTATTTTTTGATGCAAGATTTGGTTGCGTACTGAAGGCTAAACAATGTTATATTGATGATCTAACAAGTTCTTTGATGGTGCTCTCCCCCTTTTAAATCTGCTCGCAATGCTTCTGTGAAATGCTTTGCCCTAGAAGTTAGGGTTTCTGTTCTTCTAGAAGTTCCCACATGCTTCCTCTTTTTGAAATAGGGAATAAATAATTTTAATTAATGATTTATTGAATGCTTATTAATGTATTTAGGTCAATGAAATTCGTGCCTCCAAGTGGGACCCACTTCATCCTTTTATAAAAGATATTTAATAAATTTTTACTTCCAAACTTGAAGCTGATTGTTAGAAAAAAAAATTGGATTGTATTTTTATTTTCTGATCATGATAAATGACTTCTCAACGATGGAAACCATTCTATAAATAATATGCATTATCCCATATTTTCAATAAGTCCTCTTGAGCTAATTTTGGAGGTCTAAATCTCAACTTATAGCCTCGGGAAGTCAAGGTTCCAAATAAATTTTCCAGCAAGTCCTGAAAACATTAGTTGACTATTATTTTAATTTTTAGAAAAATTATGGCCAAATTCAGCCATTGAAACCTATCCCATTTTCTTCCTTGTCAAATTATCTTTCCAATGAGCTGTCACTTGCCCAAAATGAACGTCTGGATCAAGAGTTATGAACTATGGAAGATCGATGCTCAACAACTATCGATCTAGTTCGTGTGTAAATCTTGTCCTTTGATTTAATTTCTCCTTTCTTAGTCCCACATGCATTGTGGGGGGTGAAAAATTTAGTGTTTATAATGAAATTCCTTCCTTATCATTCATGTGTGAAACCAAGGAGCTTATTGAGGTCTTAGCGTAGCTCTCGTGCTTTATAAAAATTCATGACTTAGTAATATTTTGGTCACCCAGTCATCACCCAATCATAGCCTAGTCATTGCTAGTCAACCTGTAAATGCCCGACACATCACATCCAATCACCACCTAGTCACATGCCATGTCACTGTCTATTCATCTCATGTAAGTTTTATTTTGTGATTTTGTTTTGTTTTCATTTTATTTGAGTTTTACCTTTTTGAAGAATCTTTCAGGTATATGGATCAATCAAGTTACATTATTTTTCATTGGTCTTGCAAAACTTTTACTAATTTGACTTGAGTGTATGAAGGATGCAAACACCATAGATAACTAAGTTTGACCTTTTATGTTCGTAATGCTATTTGCTGAGTAATTGTCAACTGACTAAAACTTCCCTGCCAAAACTCGATTGTTACAGTTCTTCCCCATTTTCTTCTTTCCCTTACTCCCCTTCCATGAGAGTTCTTTTGGCATACATTAAATTTTTTATCTAAAATTTTGCTTGAAATATCATATCTGAAAGAAAATACAACCAACAAGCTTAAAAGATCAAATATTCTTGATAATGAAACCATGTATCCCGAGTTCTAGTCTACCAAGATTATACTACCCTGTGGAGTCGCCATGTGTTGATTCATACTCCATCCACCTATTTTAGAGTTCGCAAAGTGTTGCGAACTTATGATTGATAAAAAATATTTAAAACTATAGTAGGTGGGGTCCCAGGGAAAGAATATTGATATTATATGGTTCTTATATGAAATAAACCATATATAATATTTTTAGTTAGGGCTATCTCCTTGTGCATGGCATCAAATAAGTTAGTTTTAAAGGTTTATTGAAAGACTCATTTATTGCATCACTAATAACACAACAAGGTGATCATATTTGGTTTGGTATAGATGTAGTTATGGTTCTTCGAAATCCATTTTGGTGATTTGTTATGGCTTTGTGTGGTCTATATCCCTCACAACATTCAATGGCATTAGAATCATGGTAAAAAACTATAACAATAATATGACATAAGGTAATAACATATATGGTCATAAATTTGATATGCCTCATCTTTTGATTATGACATAAGGTAATAACATATATGGTCATAAATTTGATATGCCTCATCTTTTGATTTGTTAAGTTTGACACTTATATGAGACAAGGTATTTTGATATAAAGTGAAAAAGGTTATGTTGATATACCACAAGTTGGTGATTTCATATATTTTAATATACCTCACACCTCTCAACGTAACAAAGGCTCACATTAACTGATTTCATGGTGTAAGAGATTGTTTTCAAAGGTGGTTTGTGTGTCACCTCATGATGACATATCATATTTAAATGATCTTGACAATGATTAATATGGCGTACATGGTTTTGGCTCTAAGTGGTATCGACATGTTAAAATATTTATAGCAAAAGTTTGATATTATATGACTTTGGGTGCATTGTGATGTTGGTGAGTTGGCCATGCCTTAAATATGGAACGAGTGGGCATTAATTCCACCGAACCCATGCTTTACAATCTTATGAATTCATTAGGGTTTCTCATTTCATTGTTGTAGACTGTGGAGAGAGCTTTGTTGATGTGTTTAGCTCTAACAGACTACTACATGTTCGTTGTGAAACCGTTTGAATCATGTGCAACTGATTTGGACTTGAAATTTGTATAAGGGCAACTTCTATAGGAGAAGGTAAGAACCCATGCAGTTTTTAAAAGCATTACAATAGCTTAATTTGTTGATAAATGAGTTAATGCGACTTTGTAATTGGTTGTTAGTGTAATACTCTTTTTCCCTATCTTCCCTCTTATGCACAATAATGTTGAGTGAATTATGGTGAAATAGATGGAAATTTTATTTGAACAATTGGTTGAAAAGAATTGCATTGGGCTCATTTTTTTTGCAAATTGTTGATTATTTTGACTGTCACCCATTTATTTTATCACTTTTCATACTCACTTTCGCATATTGAAGTAAATTGATTGCAAAGTCAAAATGATCGAGGGTAAAAGAGTTATGGATTAAGCTCATAATGATGACCTTTCTTTTACATTAAAATGTGACTTGAGTTCTGTCCAAATTCATTTAAAAGTATGACGAAAAGTATAAGTTTTAAAACCTGGTTTGATTGTGCAAATGCATGTGCTTCAACTCATCATTTATATTGTTTTCCTACCTAGTATCCTCTCATTGTGATGAAAGAAGTTAGTTTCCCGGACTTTAATGTGTTATAGAAGTTTATATTTTAAAGAACATTTTTTTCGTTTTCATATTCCCATGGTTATCCTATGAAATTGATATACTATGTTTTGGTATGGTCGTATAGCTCATTGTGTTGAAGAAGTGTCAGGCTCAAAACTCACCAATAATTCTTTGACTATTTTCATATCGTGTTTGGGTCAAACGATATGGATATATGGGCTCGATAACTGTAACCATAAGTTTAAAAGTGAATTTATTGGTCTTCAAAAGGATGATATCTTGTAGTTATTTTCAAATAACAAAGTTCACTAGGTATGCTAAACCTAGGTTGTTTTGTATGGTTTCCAACTACAACTTAACACATATATATTTTTGGGTTATCATTTAAAAATGCCCATAAATAAAAATGAGTATATAGTGACAATGGTGGTTGAGTTGAATATTTGAATGGTTTTCTAATGTAAATATGACAACCTATCCTCCATTTTCCCACTTTCCATATACTCTTTCCATGAACATGTTTGATATTTCGTGTTTCACTGAAAGAAAATAGTTCAATATATCATAAATAACAAAGTTGTTGCATATAATGGAAGAAAGTCATCTCAACCATTCATTATTTCCATTTTTAATTTCTAATTCATTTGGTCCCTTCTATTGAAAAATATCAAGGTGTTTTGGCATAAAGAAGTATATAACATGACTTATGAAGAGGTTTTCATATTGTTAAATACAAACAATAGGGTGAAATATTTATGATGAATGTGCTTGTGATTTTCTTCCCTTATTTTAAATGATTCATTTTTCATTTCCCTTTTTGCATACTTGATCTACGATGCTATATTTAGAGCCTTGTTAGTCATATTCAACAAATTTTGCAAAGTATGTTTGTTTTGCTACATGTTTTATTTACTTTAAATATTTTAATTGATTATTTGAAATGGAAAATAATTGGGTTTCTTTAGCAGGGGAAGAAGAGGGATTAGCGGGGGAAATAGGGGAGGAAGAGGAAAAATACACAACTTGTTTTGGTAGGAAGGGAGGGACAAAAAGATAAGGTTCTCAATTCATTTTAATGCAGACTCAGAGGAATTCAACCAGCTTGTACAAACTGGTCATTTGAACTTAGGAGGGAAACCGACTTTTCCTCTTGCCCCCCCTCCCCCCAATTAACCTTTGCAGCCTCATCCCATCATCATGGACATTTTAGAACTCCCTCTCCAACATGTAAATGATAGATGGAAAAAACCCCCCAGTAAAGTCCCCTTCCGATATTGCACATTGACATATATGTCCCAAATACCCCCCTTTACCTCACCTCCCAATTCCTTTTCTTACATCAACTGATTTTATAGCTCATTCCTCTCCAAGGGATAACAAAATACCTTCTCAAGTAGTTCCAAATGAAAAGGGAAAGAGGCCTATTGCAATCCAAAGTACTAACACATCCCAGTCTACCTCCGTGTGTTCAAAACAAAAACCGACACAAGTAGATTCTGGTGGAAGGGAATTTTCATTCAACGATATGCATCCACAATTGAGTAACTATGAAGGAAAGGGAGAGAACAAACTTTATTTCAAGGATAGGAATCCTGAACTCTTTTAATTTCATGGATAAGACAATATTTATTTTAAAGCGTGACTTTAAGAAGACAATTGTCATATGATATTTATTTTGAGAACTTAAAATATCATATTTTTTTTATTAATGTGAGATACAAGTGTTTTGCTAATAGAAGATGATTATGATGATGCATTTATTGATTTGCATTTCGCTGACATATCTATTCAAATTATTTTATTATTATGGGAGTTACAAGTGTGACTTTTATGAAATAAGGTTTATGAAAAATCTAGTGGTACCCCATCTACTATTGGTTAAAATACATTGACTTCCAAAAACATATTTGTAACATTTTTATCCTAAAACGAGTTTTACTCTCTCATAAATTAAAAGTTAATTAAATTTAAAAAGTAGTCGAACACCATGATTAAGGACTGAATCATCTCAATAAGGTGTTCTAGGAAAATGGGTATAAAAACAACCAAATAGAAAATAATTTCATAAATCTCAAGGGACTTGTTGAATAGAGTGCTAATATAAAGGTCCAATTATAAATTTTCCATTCCATCAAGGTATAATAGACAAATTAACAAAGGTTCTTAAAAAAATAACATTAAGGTTGTTTTCACCCCACCCAATACAATAAGGGGAATGGTTGACTTGATAAAAGATTTAGTGAACCCCATACAACAAAATAATGTGTACACAATTGCATATTCTTCTGGAAAGACTCGCATCAATGAGACTAGCCTTATTGCAAACAAGATCGAAATAACATAACACAAATATCTTTCACAATTGAGTAAATAAGCCCACTCTAGTTGAATATTCTTGCAACACAAACCATCATATATGTTTTGAGAATGCAAGAATGATTGCAAGAGATGAAAAATACACTAAAAGATGAATGAGTAAGCCCTAGAGATAGAGATTCACATCTATGCTAAATAATGATGATGGTATTAAACTTAGTGAAACATGGAGGTGATTCTTATAGAAAACCAAAGCTAAATATTGTTGCAATGGGTGATGTTCTTTGGTGCAATATAGGTTGATCACTTCATCCTACTACTTGAGCATGATAAATGATTATTAATTGAAGGAAAAATGGCCAAATACTTATCATCCCTCTTCGTTTGAGAGATTAATATATTGTCCTTGACGATGCACAATGTCTTTAGCTATCAAAATGTTGGATAAAAAAACTTGCACATGTTTTCAAGAATAAGATTGATAATAATTTTCTATGAAAGAATGAATGTCGTGTTTGACCATATTGACTATATTGACAAAGGTTGACCATCTTTAGACCCCACACTTCTTCTAGATCCATAACTAGTAAATTGGGTCCCACAAAGATCGTGAGGAGATTTTCTCATGACATCTTTTGACTACTCAAAGTTCCATTACCAAATTCTTCTTGACAACTTTGAGTGTTGGGAGAGTTGTAATTTGGTCCCATTTTCTTATAACTATCATGGTCATTCATTGGAAATGAATACAAATATTTTGTTATCATACCATACTAACCCACTTACTCTAGTGGCCCAATTCTAACGCACAAACCCTAACCCATATTGACCTATTTTGACTAATGAGGAGTATTAATCAATAGAGGCCAACTAACACAATTAGCCACCAAACACTAACCCTTTAATTAACCCATTAACCACCTAACCCATTAATCCCTCGACTCACTACTATTATTAACTCACTAACCCTTAACCATCATTAATCATCGTTAACCATGGTTGACCATTATTGACCATGTAGACCATATTTACCACAATTCACCACATTAACTTCATTAACCCACTAACCCCTTGCTCACTGACACACTAACATTGTAGCGACTTATCCACAAATCCATATTTAACAACAATATTGCCCACTAATTTGATAAATCTCCTAACCTAGCAACCTTACACCCTGATGGACCATATTAACCATTGTTGACCATGGTGACCATTGTTGATCATGGTTGAGCATTAATTATCATTGTTGACCTAGACACATTATAATCCAAACATAGTATGACACTTTACACACTAAACCTTTAACACATTAGCCTCTTAACACACTATAACCTCTCACCACCCTGACCCTCGACAAACTATGACCCCTAATACACTAATCCCTTAACATACCTTAGTACTTCACCATTATCTCCCCACAATACACTATACACCCTATAAACTATTGATCACATTGACTATGTTAACTATGGTGACCACATTGACCCACTAACCCTTAATCACCTATTCTATTATCCTCTTGACCCATTAAATCCATTAATTAGCCACTAACCCATAACCCCTAATCCATATTAATTGGTGTTTATTAATGTTCATTTTCAGTCAACATAAGTCATCATAATTCAATTGACACAACTAATCATTAACCCTTGATAATGGTTCATCATCATTGATCATATTGGCCATGGTTGACTGTCTTGTTTATATTAACTACATTGACCATATATTGATCATATTGACCCTTGTTGATCATATTGACAATGTTTCACCATGACCTTTACCCACTACCCCTTACCCATATCCTTGACACAATCATCCCTTGACACACCTGTCCCCTAATATAATATAACACTAACCATTATGACCTCAAACACACTCTAACCCTTAACCATTATGACCCCAAACATAATGTACACATTAACCCCCAAGATCCCCATGTTGTCTTTGACCCTAAGCATTTTTATTCTCTAATTTAGACATTATATATGACGTTACTTATGGTGTTAAAGATAATATAGTTACACTATCATTAACAACACCATAAACTTAGAAAAAACGAGGGAACACAAAAAAACTCAAAAGGGGCTTTTCATTATCAGTTTTATCATTCAACCATGGAGAAGAGAGGTGATAAGTGGAGAGGGGAGAAGTAATTAGAGGATATTGTGAAGAGGGGAGAAGATAATAAGAAACCGTGAAGAAGAGAGGACAAGATAAAAGGAGATCGTTTTTTTTTTTCAAGTAATGGTTTAAAAACTAAAGGTTTCAAGTGTTTTTTTAACATTCTAAATCTCTCAACATCTCCTTAAAATTTTGCGTTTTGTATGCACTAAAATGAAATGTGGATGTTTTGCATATCATAAGGTTAAGAGAAAAATGATACCTCTTTTGGTTTGTGTTCTTTGCAAATCTTTATTGGGTTAGTGACACCAAATTTTGTTTATAGCATTTGTGCACAAATTCTATGAAACCTTTTTCTTTTGCATGTCCTATAGGGAAAATATTTTGCTTTTAGATTTACAAGAGTACTCATCCCAATAAAGGGATATCTCAATAGAAAGATCATGTGTTCCATGAGAGTGAAGTATTGGGGAAGGATTTTCTAATATGAAGGGTGTTTTAGTTATAGAAGTCCATCACCTAGTTCTATTAAAATAACTTATAATTTGATTTTTTTTTACATTTTGTGAAAATAATGGCTTACCTAGAGATTGACCTAAGGAATATTTTTGTGTTTACATGATACTAGAGGTAGAGCTAGGAATTGCAGACGTGATATCTATGATGTAGTTAGGAGTTACCATTTATTGTTAAGGATGTGAGGTATATCTATAGACATATGTTAAACAAACAGGATCACGTAGCAATAAAATAAAACAAATGCGGAAATAAAACACAAAAGATACACAATACAATAGAGACACAGATATACATGGTTCACCCAATGTGGGCTATGTCCACCAGAGAAATTTCCAGGTCCTTCCTTTATTATTATCCAACAAATGAAGGGATACAACCTACAACAAACTCGTTGTAACTTCCTCTTCTTTCTCTCACAGTCTCCTCTCTCAGAATACAATAGTTGCTATGATACATAGCCACAATACATTTCCCTCATAAAAGAGGGTTGCATTCTAGGGAAAAAATCCCTAACATAACTTCTATCGTTAGATCTGTGACCTTATAAATAACGGTCAAGATTTACAATGAAATTACAATATACATTTACAAGGAATTTTTTCCTTCGGGGGTAACCCCCCCATGCACTCCCCTGCGTGGATGAGTGTACATTATTCTGGGGTGTAAATTTTTCATGGGGTATAAACACGACTGAAAACAAAGACCTCTGAATCAGGAAGATAATCAGGCTCCACAACCAACAATCTCCCACTTGGAGATTGATCTCAACAACTCCACCGCTGTTGTATCTGTTGGACTATGAACCTTCTTGGACCTAGAAAATTTATCATCTTCACCTTCATGCTTGAAGACCAACTGAAACTGAGCAAGAACTCAGTTTCTCCCTGGTTACTCCCTTTGTTAACATGTCTGCAGGATTCTGGCTAGTGTGTATCTTTTCCAACTTCAAATGTCCATCTTCCAAGATGGATCATATGAAATTGTACCTCATATGTATATGCTTAGTATTCGAATGAAAGGATGAGTTATTTGCAATATGAATGGCACTCTCACTGTCACAATACAACTTACTATTCTCCTACTTCTTTCCCAATTCCTCCATAAACCTCTGTAACCAAATCATTTCTTTACTAGCCTCTGTAGCAACAACATACTATGCTTCTATTGTTGAAAGTGCAACAACCTTTTGTAGTTTCGAAATCCAACTTACTATTGTTCCACCTATAGTAAAAACATACCCTGTGGTGCTCCTTATACTATCTTTATTAGATGCCATATCTGAATCAACATATCCCTGTAGAAAAGTGTTTGAACCTCCAAAACATAATGCATGAGTAGCAGTACCTCTCAAATACTCGAGAATCCACTTTACTGCCTCCCAATGTTCTTTACCTGGATTGTTCATATACCTCCTCACAACTCCCACTGCATGTGAAATATCTGGTCTTGTGCAAACCATCGCATACATCAAACTGCCAACTACTAATGAATAAGGGACCCTAGACATGTATTTTATCTCCTCTTGTGTCTTGGGACACATTTCCTTAGTTAATTTGAAATGGCTGGCCAAAGGTGTACTAACTAGTTTTGCATTCTGCATTCTAAAGATCTCCAACCTTCTCTATGTACTCACCCTGAGACAATGCCAATTTGCGATTTTTCTTGTATCTTGTTATTCTCACGCCAAGGATTTTATTTACAACACCCAAATCCTTCATCGCAAATGAATTAGCTAATTTCTTCTTGAGCACATTTATATCCTGCATATTAGACCCTGCAACAAGCATGTCATCTACATACAATAGCAAGATAACATAGCTTCCATTTTATAGGTTTTTAAAATAAACACAGTGATCAGAATGACATCTACTATAACCCTGTTCTGTCATAAACCTGTCAAACTTCAAATACCACTTCCTTGGAGCTTGCTTTAGGCCATACAAGATCTTCTTCAACCTGCATACCAATTTCTCCTTCCCTTTGACCTCATACCCCTGTGGTTACTGCATATAAATCTCTTCCTCCAAATCCCCATGGAGAAAAGTTGTTTTTACATCGAACTGTTCAAGATGAAAATCTTCTACTGCCACAAGACTTAAAATAGTCCCAATTGAAGTCATTTTAACAATAGGAGAAAACATTTCATCAAAATCTATACCTTTCTTTTGTGCAAACCCCTTTACAACAAGTCTAGCCTTATACCGTTTTTTTCCTCCATATTCTTCCTTCAACTTGTAAACCCATTTATTCTGCAATGTTCTTTTTCTTGTAGGCAACTAAACCAAGTCCCAAGTACAGTTATTTACCAAGGAATCCATTTCCTCTTTCATGCCTTGCTCCCACTTCTTTTTGGTGTCTACCTGCATTGCCTCTTCATAACATTCTGGTTCACTAGAATCAATCAACAATAAATAATACAATGAAGGAGACTATCGTTCAGGGGGTCTACATAACCTGGTAGATATTATAACAACACTTGCGGGAGTTTGAGGTACCTGTTGCTCCTGTTGTTGTACATTTTGATTTTTTGGTTCCTTTGGAATTTCTTTTTCAGTGATCTCATCAAGCACTGTGTATTCTGGTTTTTCTTTTTCTTGTTTCTTTCCCTGCAACTGATCTTTGTACATGACCTTCTCATTGAATATGACATCTCTACTCCAATGATTTTGTTATTTTCATAATCCCATAAGCGATAACCAAAATCATTAACACCATATCCAATAAAGGTACACTTCTTGGATTTTGCCTCAAGCTTTGTTTTATTTTCTTTATTAATATGGAC
The DNA here is from genome assembly GCA_009831015.1 of Picea engelmannii. Taxonomy (NCBI): domain Eukaryota; kingdom Viridiplantae; phylum Streptophyta; class Pinopsida; order Pinales; family Pinaceae; genus Picea; species Picea engelmannii. The sequence continues at coordinate 154,138 of ML776749.1, read as the reverse complement.
AAATGCTTCACAACCGAAAGTCTTCAAAAAATAATAGTTTACTGTTTTACCTGTCCATGCCTCCTCTGGAATTATACCATCCAAATATCTTGAAGGTCCTCTGTTTATTAAGTAAACAGCAATATCTACAAAATCTGCCCAGAACTGTAAGGGAAAACCAACATGCAATCTCATACTCCTTGCACGCTCCATGATTGTCCTGTTCATCCTTTATGTCACGCCATTTTCTTGTGGTGTTACTGGAACTGTCTTCTCTCTATGAATCCCATGGTATGAACAGTAATCATCAAAGTCCTTGCTGCAATATTCACCTCCATTATTTGATCTGAGACACTTCAACCTTTTTCTTGTCTCATTCTCAACCAAAGCTTTCCATTTCTTAAAAGTATCAAAAACATTATATTTTTGTCGAATGCAATAAACCCAAGTTTTTCTATTTGCATCATCAATAAAAGTAACATAATAACGAGATCCACCAAGAGATGATACCTGAGCTGGTCCCCATACATCTGTATGCACAAGCTCTAACCTTTCACTCTTCTTTTCTTTTTTGACTCTGAGAAATTTGACTCTCTTCTGTTTTCCATAAACACAATTCTCACGGAAGTCCAAATCAATTTGTTTAAGATCTGGAAACAAATTTATTTTGTGAAGTATCTGCATCCCCTTCTCACTCATGTGTCCAAGCCTATGATTCCACAGTGTTGTATCCACTCCTGTAGAAGCTAAAGAGATAGAAGAGTAAGTATTACCAGTACATAAATACAATGTACCTACCTTCTCTCCTTTTGTTATCACCAGTGATCCTTTGGTGACCTTCCACACCTTATCTACAAACTATATGGATATACAACCTTCACTTGCCAACTGTCTTGTTGAAATTAGATTTTTCCTTAGATCTGGAACATGTCTTACCTCTTTCAACGACCATTGGTTTCCATTGCTTTGCTTTATTTTTACCTTTCCCATTCCAACATTTTTGCATTGTGCATCATCACCCAAATGAACCTGTCCAAAATCACCTTGAACATAATCTAGAAAATGTTTCCTATGGGGTGTGGCATGAAATGAAGCCCCTGAATCTACCACCCAAGACTTAGAAATATTATCTACAGAAAGAATCAAAGCATCTTGTAACACATCACCTGTTACATTTGCTTCCTGATTTTTCTTCTGTTGTCCATCTCTTCGTTTCTTTGGAGCTCTACAGTGTTTCTTCAGATGTCCTTTCTTTCCACAATTCCAACACTCTATCTTTCCAAGTCTGGATTTGAATATGCCCTTTCTATAATTCCTACGGTTCCCTGGGACCTTTCCTCTATTCTTTTGTCTTCCCATGTTCTCCATGTTCAACACATTACCTGATGTCTCACCTGTGCTTTTCCGTCACATTTCCTCACTAAGGATAACACCAACAACATCATCAAATTTTAAAGTATTTGAACCAGAGACAGAGTTACTTACAACTATGAACAAGTCGTTCCAGCTTTCTGGCAATGAGCACAAGATTAGAAGAGCCCTGACCTCATCATCAAAGTCCACTTTTACATAACTTAGTTGATTAGTAACCATATTAAATTCATTTAAATGATCTGCAATAGACCCACCTTCAGACATCTTCATATTAAATAATCTCTTCATTAGAAATACCTTATTGGACGCAAAGGGTTTTTCATACAATTTATCCAATGCGTCCATCAAATCCTTCATTGTCTTTTCTTTCGAAATATTGAAAGCCACCAACGCTGCCAGTCTTAGCCGTATCATTCCTATAGCCTTTCTGTCAAGAATCTCCCATTCTTCGTCCTTCATAGCCGCCAACTTCTTTTCCATTTCGCCCAATGGTAGGAATAGATCCTTCTGATATAAATAATCTTCCATATGCATCTTCCATAACTGGTAGTTTTGGCCGTTAAATTTCTCAACCCTAAACTTTCCATCTTCTGCCATTGCTCCCATTCGAACCAAGAACACTCTTTTCCTGCGAGTTACCTTTCGCTCTGATACCAGTTGTTAGAAATTTTTTATCACATAGCAACAAAATAAAACAAATGCGGAAATAAAACACAAAATATACAAAATACAATAGAGACACAGATATACGTGGTTCACCTAGTGTGGGCTATGTTCACCAGAGAAATTGCTAGGTCCTTCCTTTATTATTATCCAGCAAATGAAGGGATACAACCTACAACAAACCAATTGTAATTTCCTCTTCTTTCTCTCACAATATCCTCTCTCAGAATACAATATTCATAATGATACATAGCCACAATACATTTCCCTCATAAAAGAGGGTTGCCTTCTAGGGAAAAAAACCCTAACATAACTTCTATCGTTAGATCTGTGACCTTATAAAGAACGGTCCAGATTTACAATGAAATTACAATATACATTTACAAGGCAAATTTTCCTTCAGGGGATTTGCCCCCGAACCCTCGCCGGGGGCCCGCTTGCCTCTGAACCCCCCAGCCGAGGGGATAGCCCCCCTGGACTCCACAGGGGGGATAACCCTTAAGGAAAACATAATAGAGGATAAATTAGGCATGCCTCAAGACCAAGATGACATGTATAGAATAGTTGATGGTATACTAGGACTCAAGAGGTTCTTATACAATCAATATTGTAGTGGGGATATTTTGTCAATAGAAATCGAAATTGAAAATTGCATATAAACTAGTATAGTTTTGAAGACAAATTTGAAACCCTACAATAAGTAAAACATATGATAAGCTCAAGGGGTTAGCTCAACTGGTTGTCACCAATGTTGTTGGGCATTTTTCTAGTTCTGTGCTAACATGTGCCCAGTTCGAATCCCCCTAGGTGATGGATACTATTCTACATCGATGAGTTTACAAAGGATGTCATCCAATAATGTGGGGAATCATCCATTGGGTTTCCTCATGAGATTTTCCTTGGGAAAAAAAAGTAACACATATTATATATATATATATATATATATATATATATATATATATATATATATATATATATATATATATATATATATATATATATATATATATATATATATATATATATATATATATATATATTATTTTTTTTTATGTCTGGAGGAATCAACAACTAGTTGGGCACGTGCTCACGTTACACGTGGTCGTCTTATCCAACTGCTACCACTATAACCTCCATGTGTGCCCACAAGGCCCCTTACGCGGCACACATTGTAAGTCGGGGGGAGTTGAACTCGAAACCTCATGGAACTTCATTTTCACGGCACTTGCCAATTGAGCTGCCCCCCGGGGGCGTAACACATATTATATTTGAGAATAATGTCTACACACAATTGTAAAACCTTACAATATATATATATATATATATATATATAATTTTATTTTTTTTAGTTCTTCATAGATTCAAAATGTGAAATTGATGAAATATTGTTTGAATGTGGAGATCAATAGGTTCAAATAACTATGAGCATTACAAAGCATTTCTCAATTTTTCATATACACCATAATGGTGGAGAAGGATGTCATGTTGAGTAAAAAGAAATGTTCTTTTCTCTAGTGTTCAAGTTTGTCAATCCAAACATTCGTTGTTGAATCTTATGTACTTCGACCAAGTTTGGTTATAGCACCCTCTTGGTTTGAGTGCTCACTTTGACTAACTAACCTTTTTATTTGTGTATATTGCTATCTACCTCAATCACTATGGCTCTTTACGAATCTTTATTTTTCGATTCACTATGACATAGATATACGTGGTTCAGCCAAAAAGATTCCTTGATTATTTAAAGTTTATTTTTAAATTAAAATCTTATAATTTTATTACTAATAAGTAATGTTGTATTTTTTTTGGTATAGTATATACCACTGTCATCAGTTTAATTGTCCTTGTACATATAATGAAATGAAATCAATCTTAAAGCACAAATAGAGGAGCTTTGTGGGTAGGATCATCCTTGGCTAGCATTTGAATACACATATAGGTATGGAAGGTTGAGAAATACTTTCATTTCAATTTTTAGGACTTGTGCATGCCTACTTTATTCTAGGTGTGCATTTTAAAACTCTATGTGTGTTTTTTGTTGAATTGTGAAAATAATGGCAACTTTGTTTTAAGCACTGTAGAATTTAGACATGGATTCATGACACAAGATAAAAAGGGTTTGTAGATAAGTGGTTGTAGCACTTTTAGCATCTTTTAGAACTTGAATTGGATCCTTAACTTGGCCTCGATGTGCATTTTAGTTATGATCGAGTGCATTTTCTAGAAATATCAAAACAATGTTAGAGGGCAATTTTGTAGGCCCAATGCATGAATTTGGAGATGAAGTAAGAAAATATAAGACATGGGTTTTGCGTCAGCATGGAAGACTACAAACTAGTATGGACAATTTCCTTATATCATGCACGAGGAATATTTAGTTTGCATTTGGTGAGGCCTCACATAATTTTTGGACATTTTTTAAAAAGAGGGCAACATTTGTGTATTTTTTTCACAATAACAAGTGTTAAGGCTCAAATTGAAAATATGAATGTAGAAAGGCGATGACTGATAAAATACACATTGATCATTTTGAACCTATCTATTTGGCCAATAAATGAATCATGTGCATGAATTTTAGTGAGGTAAGATAATTTTAATCGATTTCAATGAAAAATGCAAAAAAATGTTGACTTGGTAGATTTGATGTGGGCAAATGGAGGTCAATTTGAAAATTATGAGGTATGGGTTTTGTTAGCAAAATGAAAATCTACAATCATCATCTCTCACTTTCTCAAAAGGACACTTGTATGAAGTTTGATATGCATTTTTTGAGCCCTCTGAGGTAGATTTGTCCCTTGTTTTTATCAATAGTCTTTAATTTTTAGCAATTAATTCAAATTCAAAAAGTAATTTTCTTGTCCTTAATGAATTTTGGTATGTTTGCAATAAATGCAACATAGACGGTTAAGGACATGGCCATGAAGGAGACAACCACAAAATAATGAGATGCTAACAATATCCGATTTGAAAACATACTAAGTGAGGAAGACACTGTAATAAAAGTTAAATAATTCATGCTACATGGAAAATAATGTATGCCTTTGAATTCGCTCAATAGAGGGGAAGGGTCACAACCAAAGTGATTTAGAAGAGTGATGAAGATGAAGAGGAGGATGTGCAACAACACATAATGGACATGTATATGCCTTTGTTTTTATGGAATTTAAACCCAAAATATTTGATAGAGTGGATTGAAGAAATGCACCAATATGTAAAGTGCAAAGAGGTTGAAGACCCGAGAGTGAATATTTCCTATGGGATATTGAAGATCTATGCATATTATTTATGGAAACAATTGAATATGGACAAAAAAATGGAGAGGAAAAGACAAGATCCATAATTGGGAGAAGATGGTCACCAAATTGAGAAGTAAGTTTGTAAATTTTGATTATACTTTGAAAATGAAAAGAAGATTAGATAAATTAAAGCAAAAGAATAGATATGTAGAATAATATTTTGAAGAATTTTGTAAACTGGCCATGAGAGTTGGTCTTGTAAGAGATAGTGAAGAAGAAATCATGAAGTTTATGGATGGGCTTATTAAATTGTCCATTAAAAAGGTGTATGTGAAGAAGGTGTAGACCATACATAATTCAATTAACCTTGGAAGTTGAGAAGTTCTTGAAGAAGAGGAATAAAAAGAGTAGGTAGAGAAGAAGGAAAAAAATAAATCTTTTAGGTGTTGTTAAGAAGGATGATGAAAGTGAGAGTGGGGTCCATGAAATTGAAAGCATGGAAGTGAACAAAATGTCTGGAGAAGAACATAAATATGAGGTGCAAGAAGGTAAATGTAGCAAGAAAGGAAATTTTCTTAAAGTTGTAGAGAAGGAGAAAAGTGTGTGTGAAGTGCATGATGTTGATATCATGTCAAAAGAGAGGGAATACAGACTTGTAGTAGAATATTGAAATGAAAAGAGTGAGCTAAAAGAGTTTGTAATTCAAACTTAAGAATCGATAAAGAGTGACAGTCTACCCAAGAGAGTGTGTGTCTACACTGAAGGTGATGTTGCAACAATGAGTGATGTTGTAAAAACATATGGTGTTGTAGAAGAAAGTGGCGTGGCAAGAGAAATACCATTGCAGGGGGTCTAGATGGGAATGTTTGATTCCCATAATTTTTTGTGTGTTGATTTTGTTGCAACTGAAGTGGAATGTGCAACAAGAGAAAAGATGCAGTAGTTGTAATGAGAAGGTAAGAGAGTGAAGAAAAAGAAAAACACAAGTTAAATATGATTGTAGTAGAGGACTGGTTGTAGTGAAAGTAAATCATATTGAGGAGATGCTTGAGAAGCACACATTAATGGAGTTCACTAAATAGTGGTGATGGTGATGAAGAGGGAGGATGGGGAGGCAATAAGTACCATTGAGTAAAATAAGTTTGAGGAAGTGAGCCTTATTAGGTAATATTTGTAGTAGTAAGTAGGGGTGGACAAGTTGCAACACGTGATAGAAGAAATAAGGGTCAATGTGATGTAAATAATCCAGGTGAAAAAGATGACAAGATGGAGTGTAGGTGTGAGACATTCCCTATAGTGGTAGATTGTAGAAATGAGGATTACAAAGAGGAAGAAGAAGGGTGACGATTGGAAAATGAAGAATGATCAGTGGATAAAAGTGTGGAAGAGGAGAAATAAGAAAAGGAAGAAGTAGAAAACAAATCTAGTAGTTGTTGATTCATCAACAACCTTTTGAGTAGGATGCTAAAAATTTTCCAACTAGGGGAGTATGATGTATGAGAATCCTTGGCTAAGCAAGTTATCATGCATGCATTTGAATTCATAGATAAGCGTGGAAGACTTAGAAATACTTGTAGTTCAAATTTCAAAGACCAGGGCATGCCTACTTTGCCCTAGGCATGTATTTTGAAGTTTTAAGTGTGCATTTTCTTGAATTGAGAAAATAAGGGAAACTTTGCTTTAAGCACTACAGAATTTACAGATGGAGTCATGGAAGAAGATGAAAAAGGCTTGTAGAGAAGTGGATATTGAACTTGGAGTGTATTTTAGAACTTGATTTGCATCCTTAACTTGGCCTTGATGTGCATTTTAGGTATGATTGTATGCATTTTCTAGAGATGTCAAAATAATTCCATAGGGTAGTTTTGTAGGCCAACAATGTGTGCATTTGGAGATGAAGCAAGAAAGTATAAGACATGGGTTTTATGGCCACCATGGAAGACTACAAACCAATCAGAACAATTCCTTATATCACACATGAGGAAGATTTGACATGCATTTTGGTAAGACCTTATGGATTCTTTGGACATTTTTTAAAAAAGAGGGTAGAAGATGAGTATTTTTTCACATCAACAAGTTTTGAGACTTAAATTGAAAATATGGAAATGTAGAAAGGAGAGGAATGTGAAAAGACACATTATCCAATTTGAATCACCCAATTTGGCTAATAAATGAACCTTGGGCATGCATTTTAGTGAAGCAAGACAATTTTGGTCAATTTTAGTAAAAAATACAGAAGTTGTTGACTTACATTTGATGCAATCAAATGGAGATGAATACAAATTTTGGGATAAATTTTTTGTCAGTGAGGTGAAAATCTACAAAATCCATCTCTATCTTTCTCAAAAGGACACCTGTACAAATTTTGGTGTGCATTTTTCTGAGCCCTTTGACGTAGATTTGTACCTTGTTTTTCACAACAGACTTGTTTTTTGAGTAATTAATGTAAATATGAAATGTAATTTTTCTTGTCCTTAGTGTTTTTTTTGTAAACCCTTGGAATATGAAGGATTGTATTTGGAATTTGGACAACTAGGGTAGACAAAAGGCCAAAATCCAAGGAGCATAAGTATAAATATGACATTTGTCAATGAACAAAGAGCCTTTTGCTCTCTATCGATTTGAGTTTTTGTAGTGTTGGTTGTTGTGGGTTCTAGAGACATGTGTATAGGCTATGTGAAAGTAATGAGGCCTAAGAGCATTGGTCATTAACATAATAAAGTTGCAGAGACTATTGTTGAAAGTCATTGCTGAAAACTTTATTTTGATTTTAATTTGGTAATAGATTGTGTGTGGAATGTTTGTTAATATTTAATACATTCATCGATTAAGTGTTGGTGTGTTTGTTCCACTATATTAATTCAATTGTAAGCCCTAGACATTCGGTCATAAACTTTGAAGAGAGGAGAGATAAACTTTATTTCTAACCAAAAAGTTTTTTATTTTATTTTTAATAATAACAAAGAGACCCTATTTCAAATTCAATAGAAATTGCAAAAGAGAGAAGCATATACTTCATATTTAATATATAATAGTCTACTTGCCAAATTTGTTCCAATCTTCGAGTAAGCGTATAAAAAAAGTTATCTTCCAAAAAAAGTTATCTTCCATTGTTAATAAGAAAAAATGGCTATGAGAACTTCCTCAATCGTAGTTTAGTTTTAGTTTTCAAAGTAAGGTAAGAGACTTTGGGTATTATTGCAAGATATGGCCTCGCAACATAATAATCCCACATCACCTTCACTCATTTCTCCTTGATATGCACCAAATAACATGACACATATCCTCTCTCTAGTGTCATCTCACTTAAGGCACATGCCACATAGTGTGCCCTTTCATCTATAATGCAATGTTTTATAAAGCTAGAGACCGTATAATGCAATGTTTTATAAAGCTAAAGACCACACTTGGTATTGGTATTTTGTAAGGTCATTTAATTTTTTAAAACCAAACCTTTTCTGAAATCTATAAACATTTGAAGTCATTACCTTAATTTGCTTTGTCAAAATAATAAGTTCAAAATATTTTTATGTTAAAGGATTGAAAGTAAGGAGGATGATATGATTTTAATGCATAAATGCAACTTGATAAGAGTTGAGAATATAGATATATTTGAAGATAACAAGTTCAATATATTTGTAAGAATTGATATATGTGAGCAGGCTCACATATATGTGAGTGTCATCTCACTTAAGACACATGCCACATAGTGTGCCCTTTCATCTATAATGCAATGTTTTATAAAGCTAGAGACTGTATAATGCAATGTTTTATAAAATTATGCAATGTTTTATAAAGCTAAAGACCACACTTGGTATTGGTATTTTGTAAGGTCATTTAATTTTTTAAAACCAAACCTTTTCTGAAATCTATAGACATTTGAAGTCATTACCTTAATTTGCTTTGTCAAAATAATAAGTTCAAAATATTTTTATGTTATAGGGATTGAAAGTAAGGAGGATGATATGATTTTAATGCATAAATGCAACTTGATAAGAGTTGAGAATATAGATATATTTGAAGATAACAAGTTCAATATATTTGTAAGAATTGATATTTGAACCATGGTTGATGATAATAATTTCAATAAATGAATTTCTTCCCTCTATTAAAGAAAAAAGAGCTAGTAATTTTATTTATGAGACAAAAACAAAATTATAATTGTAGATGCTTTAGGCATTCCGTTGATTGAGAGTTTAGCATAGTCTTTTTTTTACAAGAATTGGGAAATATATATTAAAAAGTGTGGATAAATCCACTGTATTACAAAAAAAAGGGCCATTAGAGGCCTTCGAGAAGTAAAGACTTTGAAGCTTGGAAATACAAAACAAAATTGGTGTTCATAGAGTTTCCACCTTCCCTAGCTATACTGCATTTATTGTATTTCGCAGAATACAATCTATAAAATACTCTGTTGATATATATCGAAAAGCAAAACATGACATCTGAATTTTAAAAGAACTCAACTATCCAGTTCCATTTTGATCTTTGAATAGACCTACTGCTCCCAAATCGAGTTTGGATGGAGCTCGTTGAGGTCCAAAATTTGGTTGGCTGTGACTAAGTTTACATTTTTGGATGCTACCTAGGTGCTTTTCGATGTGAGAGAAGTGTTTTGGCCTTGCCAACAACACTTTGGGGAAGGGATATTTTTCCTTGGAAGATTTGTTTGTTTCTTGCTAGCCAGATCTGCCAACATATGTACTTGGGGAGAGACCTCCAAAATCACTTGAAGATTGTTTTTTCCCAGAAGGTGCCTTGATAGAAATTTTTCCAATTTCCCAAGCAAGGATTTAGAACAGAGGGCCATCTTATTTGTTGTGTAATATATCCAAAATCCACGTTCCAGACTGCTATCGAAAAGGGGAAATCCCAGAAGAGGTGTTGAATGATGTCTTGACTAATTTGGCAAAGGGGTTAGTTGAAGGGACCATGGAAACCTTTTTTCATCGGGTTTTATCCCGTTAGAATTTTTTCATGTGCTAGGGACCAAATAAAGATGTTTATTTTAGGCAAAGAGTCTTGGCTCCAAACATTTTTCCATTTTGCTGAGTTCTAGAGCACCCTTAAAGAGGAGAGGAGAGTGTTGTATCCTTCTTTTATTGAGTATCCATTTGTTCCCCAGCCTCGACTGTCTGGAATATCGTTGATAATAGGAGTTTCTCCTTTGAGGGTTGAAATCAGAACTTGAGCTTATCTGGACATGTGAGCTGGGACACCTCCCAAGCTCCACTCCTTCCAACTGCCATTTTCGTTCCAAGTTGAGATGTCAAAGAGAGTGCATTTGTGCTCGACTATCAACCATCTTTTGAGATCACCAAATTATGCCTCTCGGGAGATGAGGTCGACTCCCAATATCGGGTCTTGCCATAGTCTGATCAATTTTCCATTTCCTAGAATCCATGAGAGATGCTCCTTAAAGAAGCGAATAATAAATCTTATGAGTTTCCAAATTTGCAATCCAGGTCGGGGATCATGCATGTTATCCATGCATCTTTTTCTTCCTCCTAGCCTATATATTTTTATTATAGCCATTTTCCACCATTCCTTTTTTCCCGACACTATCCTCTAGAGAAGCTTGACTCCCATTGCTATATTTTCCACTTCGGGATCTCTGATTCCTAGTCCCCCACTTTTTTGGGGTGTGGATACTATATCCCAATTTACTAGGTGGAATTTTTTGGAGTTGGATTTTACCCCTTGCCATAGAAATTTGCGAATGAACTGGGCCATGTCTTTTAGAAATCCCTTTGGGGCCAAGAGGGAGGAGAATTGGAAGAGGGGAAGAGCAGATAGGATTGATTTTATCAGGATCACACTCCCCGCTGGATTGAGCCACCTTGACTCCCAGGACTCCATCCTTTCCCTGACTTTTTGAAGAGAGATTTGCCAATACTCACCAGGGAGCGATTTTAAGCACAAAGATAGTCCAAGATATTTGAAAATTTTCCAATCAAATGAGATGCCAAAGCCCATAATTTGAGCGATCCCTACTCTGATATTAGCTGAGACGTTCCAAACATAGATTTGACATTTTGTCTTATTTAGGAGCCCACACGAAACTAAGAGAATGGTGTCCAGAACTTGATTTAGTCTTCTGGCCATAATTTTTTAAGCTCCACTCAAGAGGATTGTATCATCAACAAATTGTGAGTGATTGATTCGTTTGACACCCTGAGCTATTTTGATTCTTGGAATTGAGCCATTGATGCTTTCCCACTCCAACGTTCGATTAAGAGTCTCTACCATGATCACATACAAAAGAGGGGAGAGTGGGCATCCCTACCTTATTCCTCCGGAGACCCTAAAGAAGGGATTTGGTCTTCCATTTAAGAGGGGGCCGATCCAAGGGGACGCAATGAAAGTTCCCCTCCTTGATATAAATTCTTGATTGAACCCAATTTTTTTCATAACCTTGAAAATAAAATCATATTCTACTCTATCAAATGCATTTTCCATATCCAATTTTATTGCCATACCCGGTTCCCCTCGATAATTGTTGGAGTGGATTGCTTCTTGCACCAGAATAAAGTTATCCCAAATTTGTCGGTCTGCCACAAATCCTCCTTGGTTAGGAAGGATTAGAGATCCGACAAAAGGATTCAACCTCTTAGCAATGATTTTGGCCATGATTTTAAAAGAAGTATTACAGAGAGAAATGGGTCTAAATCTATCGAATGTAGAGGCACCATGTTATTTTGGTATAAGCTCTAAGAAGGAGGAGTTGGTGGCTCCTCCCATTTATTTATTTATTTATGAGTGAATCTTATCATTGTGGTGAAGTCCTGTTTGATTATGTGCCATCATTTTTTATAGAAATGAATTGTGAAACCATCTGGCCCCGGAGCTTTATCTTCAGTGAATTGATTGATTGCTTTTAGGATTTCTACTTCTTCAATTTGTCGATTGAGATTTAGATTGTCTTCATCCATAATTTGTCTTAGAATGTGGCTTAGAAGAGAGTCAACGAGGTCTTCCTTTGATCTTCCATTTGAAGTGTAGAGCTTGTGGAAATGATTAGTAGTTTTCTATTTGATTTGGTCGAAATCCTTTATAATTTCCCCTTCCAGAGTTTTGATTTTAGAGATTTGATTGGACCAAAGTCTGACTTTTGACTATTTGTGGAAGAAGGAGGTATTTTGGTCCCCTGCTTTCAACCAAAGACTTATGGATTTTAACCTCCAGATGATTTCTTCTTCGTTTAGCACTTGAATGTACTTTTTGTGGATTTTTTTCTCAATCATTATATGGCTTTGTTGAACCTATTTTGTCTCCATTTCCTCTTGTATTTTTTTGAGCTGAAGCTTTTTTTCTTTAGCCTTGTTCTGGATCGGGAACATCAAAGAGATCCATATCCGATATTGGATCATCCATTTCCCCCCTGAATTGATCCCTCACGATAGTAACCCCTCGTTTTTCCTTTAATCCTCTTGTGGTGTTGAAGTCCCCGACAATAATCAAGTTTTGAGGGTGATTTTCAATGGCCAGATCCTGAAGGGATTGCCAACATTATACTTTTTCCAGGTAATTATTTGGCATATAAACATTTATGATGGAGTATAACATACATGTATCTTTCCTAGTTAGGGATACCTTCAACCAGAACTGGGACTGCAACTGCTCCTCTAGCCTAAATTCTTCCGCGTTCCAGAATGTACCTATTCCTCCCGACAATCCTCTAGAACTGATTGCTTTTCCTTCACCTTTTTTCCATATTATTTGCAATTCTTGGAGGGTTTCCAAGTCCCTCATTTTCGTCTCCTGGAGTAGGAGGATTGAGGGTTTTTCTATTTTTAGTAATTTTCAAACTTCTTCTTTTTTATCCCTACTCACTAATCCTCTACAGTTCCAGAAGACAAATTTCATCATTTATCAGAGGGTTTTGGTGCCCCCCCTTTAGAGGGTTGAGATGTTGCTCCCTTGTGTTGGGCGGAATTTTTTTTCCCAGATTTGCCTTCTTTTTTTAATGCTTCCTCTATTGTTTTTTGGATGCCTAACTCCTTTTCTCTGTCTGCAACAGATTCTCTTTTGTTTCTATGAGACTTTCTTCCTGGTTTTTTTGTTGTAGTTGGTTGGGTGACCTCTAGGTCTATGTCACTGTCATAAGTACCCTGTCTTTCATCTTTTGAAAAGTCTAGGGGCTCTGGGGAGATCTTTGGTAGAGATTTTGCTGTGGATTCCCCACTTGTTATCGCGTTTTTTTTTTCTTTACCTTTTCTGGCTTCCTCTTCTGTTTCTTCTTGTCTCTTTTTTCCATTTTCTTCCCAGTGATCCCCGGGGTCCTCCATGTTACCTTCTATTGGTAGTCCAACATATTGGTTTTGAATTGATTCTCCTTTATGTGGGGAGCTTGGAAACCTTTCTCTCGGGCCTGAAGATTTTTCTCCTTGTCCTTATGGAGGGTTCCAGGGGTTTTTTCCAGTAGTTTTTTTCCTTTTTAGTTGTTTCTAATGATCTTATTTCGGATCTTGTTCCTAAGTTTCCTTGATCCGAGGGCAGTTTTTTGCGAAATGTCCATATTCATGGCATGCTTTACATTTGAAGGGTATTATCTCATAATCTACTTGTTGAATATAAGACCAATTATCTAAATTCAGTTGTATTTCTTATGGGAGGCCTTTTTCCAGATCTACCTCCACATAGAGTCTGGCACGGGCTTGAAGTCCCTCTCATGGTTAAGCACGATTGATATATTTTCCTAGTGAATTGTCGATATTTATTAGGGTTTCATTATTCCAACAGTGTAATGGGAGGAACATAAATCTTACCCAAACAAGAACTGCTAAGGGGATATCATTTTCTGGGCGCAAATGGCCACCGACATCTGTCCATGGATCAGTTTGCACCAGTTCAATTCCAAACAGTGATGCATGGCTTTTAGGGAGGGCCACAATCCTAAGAACTACCCTATCAATTCTTTTTCAGCCAATTTGAGGGCTAGTGGTCGAGCCGAAGCAAAATGCACAACTACCTTTGGGATTTCTTCCATTTTTTTGACGAGCCAGGATGGAGCTGCCTTGTGCGCCTTTGCATAGGAGGAGATCATGGCCTAAAAGGCCTATAGATCTGAGGACGAGGACCCAGGGGGTGGATACCCCCCCAGAGGGGGCCATGGAATCCTGTACGAGATCACAAGGGTTCACAAGTGTGTCTCAGAAGCCCTAACCCTAGCACTCACCGAAGAATACTATTCCACCCTTTCATAATTTCTCTCATCAAAATAGTCTTCTTTTTTTTAACAAGGATCGCTATACTGATTTAATGTTATGACACAAGGGGGGCATATATATGGTTAAATGTATATGATATGACCCCAAGAGGGGGGCATATATGGGCCTAAATGTATATGTAATGTGTAAATACATATGTAATAGGGTCGACCTAGTGATAAAGGGGCCTCATGTGCAAGTGTGAATAACTATATATAAGAGATCATGTATTCATTATTGAGAGGTGAATTGTGAAGTATGAAAGGTATTTAGTTATTTGGAGGGGGTTCCCCTATTCTTTAAGGAGTTATTGTGTAACTTATCTATATTGGAGTTATGCTCCACGTTGACATTTTGTACATGGTGTGTACTTCTGTTATTTTTCGATATTTTGAGCATTTTGGATCATAACATTTAATAACTTTTTTAGCAAAGAACTCATCATGAAGTGCTTAGTAAAGGGTCATAAAAGTAACAGTTGTAGCAGATTCATAAAACCTGTAAACATAGACTGAGCATCTCATCAAAGAAAGACTACATAAAGGTTATGCTAGCTGGAGCCAAGAGTCATGAAAATATTCAGTGGAGGCATCTTGAGTTTTTTTTTTTGGACTCCATTAATCTCAGTTCATTTCCTATTCAATTTTGGCTTGGTTTCATTCCCTGTAGACATGATCAAAGGTTAGGTGAGTGAAATCCCGAAGGTTGTTTTTGATATTTTGAAAAAGAGGCATGAGTGCATACCATAAATATGAAGTTGAGATATTCTCCTTTCCCTTGATAGCTGAATAGTAAGTTTAAGGCTCACGAGCTCGTTGAAGTTATTGGTGGTCATCCCAAGTCCTATTGAGAAAGAGATGACAACACACACACACACACACACTCATTTTATGATAACATTTCGTAATTTCATTAATTTTAAAGGAAAATACATTCTATAAACATTGCTTAGCATTTCATTTCCGAAAAATATACCTAAAATCAAGTTGTATCGTACATCTATCCAAAAATACCATTACACACTACTGTGATCCTATACCTCACTTATATTTTCATTTCTATAATAAAATATCTAACACACAATCTAATTAGTAAGAATATTTTTTCTCATAAAAGTTCCAAAAAGGATTAATAAAAGACCCAAAAAAATATATAGTTTTCATCTTTCATTAAAAAACAAAAAATATCTAATGTCATTCTCTATAGAGTAGTGATCTACAATATCACCTCTTAGGATATTAGTAAAAAGAAAGACAAGAACATTTAGAGACATTGTCTTCCTCTTAAGATATTAGTAAAAATAAAGATGAGAGTATTTAGAGACATTGTCCTCTTGCTTCTCATAAATCTTCCATTGACCTACATCTAGCAATGATTTACATCTTTTGTTTAAAAAAAACAAAAAAAACATTTGAAGTTATTCTCCATAGAGTTGTGATCTACAATAATACCTCTTAGGATATTAGTAAAAAGAAGGATGAATATTAAGAGATATTGTTCTCTCACTTCTCACATATTTTTCATTGACATATATCTAGCAATAATATAGCTTTGAAAAACTCATCAACTAACATGTTTATTTCCATATAAACATGGTGAAAACAGATTGTATTAAAAATTGTTTTATATTTTGAATCTCTTCCAAAAAAAAATAGTTCTTAGTATGCAATTACACACAAACACACAAAATTAAAATTGTGAATTCATCTCCACAATGACACAATTCCTCCTTACTTTTTGATCGGATATAGCTCTCAAACTTGATTGCATGAAAGGATTGAGGAACATGGAAGGAACATTCTCAATCTCCATAGTGTTTGAAACTAGTTTATGTCATTCACAATTGACATTTCCCATTACATATTAACTTTTGAATTATTCTTGATTTATCTTAATTTAGTGGACATTATTTCACTATTTTATTCAATGGATATTCTTATTTAATTTTACTGAAGTTTTGATACAAATAACCTTTTGTATTTATTTTACATGGATCTATGGCTGCATGGATGATGAAAACTATATTGGGGATGATCATATGAGATTATTGTAAACGTAAAAGACATAATATTGTGTATTTTCATGTATATGATTTTGTAAAACTTATTTTATATATTTATTATTTCACACATAAAATGTATTTTATTTATATTGTTTATTTGGTTTTATCAATATGTTTATTATTATTATTATTATTATTTTATGTATCCAATTAAATAGTTATATATAAAATTAATTAAATTTAAATATAAAGTTAATCACACGAAAGATATTATTTATCATTAATTAATATTTAATTTAAATGATTATTAATTTAATAATAATATTTTATTATTTTTTTATCGGTAAACAAAGTTATCTATCTTATGTTATTGATATAAAGAATTTATAGAAAAATTTCAATGTCACTGGCTTACCACTAGAGAAACTAGACCAACAATAGTGAAGAAAACTATCAATCCAAATTGTTTGTTTCAAGTTTTTATTTTTTTATCAAAAGGAGACTAACATCCTGATATACTGAGACCCAATGACTATCTATCCTAGTATTGTCCTTTCCTGGAGTGAAAGCATAGTTGGAAAAAAATTCTGAGAATTAGTCATTTAATATAGATGATGTAACATCCTTTCTATAATGCCCAATTTAATTAATGCTTAATGCAGATATAATGTATGACTATGACCAAGCGATGTATATGCAAATTGTATTTCCAAGTTTTAATAATAAAAACGTGATGTTACTTGCTCAGGGATATGGACAAAGATGGTGGCTAAATTGATCCATAAGAGAGGAGAGGGTCTGGGAGAATGTCTAAGAGAGGGGTCAAAGGGGGAATTACCCATGTCTATTAATTCCACTCACATTCTTGAATTTTATTATCATTATGTATTAAACTCTATTTTCTGATTGAGTGTCCCCAAAGCCAATCATTGAATGCATGTAAGAGAGTGGGTGTAAGAGGTCACATCCCATAGTTATTGGGAGCATGGGGGCTGAGTACAATCAGCTTGGGGAAGTGTGTGAGTCAAGCAAGTAAGCCAAAGAGAGAAAATTTGTATGGGCTGTTACAACAGTTTTAGATAGTCAAGTTTTTGGCATGAATACCAGGAGAGAGCAAAAAATAAGAGCTTGGAGCTGGAGCAACCATGGAGGTTGAATTCTGGAGCATGTTGGGGCGTTTTTGGATCACTTTGTTGCCGAAGACTGAAGGGCTAGGTTGTTAGGCCTGAAGAGTCAACTCCCGTGTGAGTTTCATTGTAACAACAAGTGTTTGTTGTTGTTTGTTGGTATTTTTCCTGGCAGTGAGTTCCCTTGAGTTCCCAGTAGAGAGATTCTTGGTTACCTGTGCGAGAGAGACCTTGATGAACGAATGGGATGCTTGAGGGCTAAGATCAATGAAGGGGTATATTCCTTGGTTTGGGAAAGTTGAGAGGAAGAAAGATGGTGGAAAACAAGGATAGTTGTAGGAGAATACCAGTGGGTTGTGGGATTTTTGAGTTGTCAGTGGATAGTGAGAGAACACCCTCTTTTGTGGATTGCTAGCCCCAACTCGGGGTGACTTGTTGTTGATATTTGGAACAACAAGTATATGGTTGGGTGGAACGTCCATCCCAAGTAGCTAGTTGCACAACTGAATTAAAATATAAGTGTTTTATTTGTTTATGTGTTGTATTTATGAGTTCAATTGTTGTGCATACACTCTGTGTCTAATAAGAATTTATATGTTGTTGTGTTGAGTTATTTAAGTTGCATTCATGTTGTTTGTAGCATGTTGTAGATGCATTTAACTAATGGTAACATATAATCGTTAAATATGGTTGTAATTCATAGTTGGTAATCTACATGAATTTAGTTAGCATAAAATTTTAATTTTTATGAGTATTTATGCACGTAATGGACCTCAGCTGGACTAGGGAACATTACGTTATGATATCAGATCCTCCGGTTCAAACACTGAGCTTGTATGGGCTAGGACGAGTGCAAATTGGGGAAATTTTCTGTTACAAATTTCGGTATATGCAAATTTGAGAAAAAACGGTGAAAAATCGTAGAGAAATCCCCAAATTCATGAGAAAATTCAAGTTGGATTAGCCTCGTTTCCATCAAAGAGAGGTTTAATGGCGTTAATATGCAGAGTTGCAGAGCTAAATTTGATTTGGAAGATCGAATTTCACATTTTAATGGTCGTTGTAGAATTTGAGAGAGTTTGATGAATCGATGACTCAAAACATGTTTGATCTTGAGATCAATGGCCTAGATTCATCGTGAATAAATTTAAAAACTTATAAGGTTTTTGGAGTTTTTCAAAGGTAGTAGATCAAAGACCATGATTTGTTTTCGACGTTTGCAAAGGAATAAAATCGACGATCTGGATTTGTTTTCGACCGTTGGGAAGATGGAGTTTATCGATGATCAAGATTTGATTTCGGAGCTTAGAAAATAGAGTAAATCGACGATCGAGACTTGTCGGTAGAGTTGGGAGAAGTTTGATGGATCAATGTTCAATATCAGTCGAGACTTGTAGGTAGAGTTGGGAGAAGTTTGATGGATCAACGTTCAATATCATTTTGAATGATAGAACGTCGATCCAAATTTCTAAGAGTTGGAGTTTTCCAATGGTCAATTGTCAGATCGACGAGTTTGATGAAGAGTCTGGTTTTACCAAAGGAAATCTTTGATCGTTGATGGCCAATAGTCAGGGATCGACATAATTTGGTGAAAGTTTCATGCGTCCAAAGGAAATCGTCGATCACTGATGGACGATGATTGGGGGTCAACAAAATTAGTGCAATGTTCAATTATTCCAAGAGATATGGCCGATCACAGATGAAAGGAAATAGGAGGGTGTCGTGTCATGGCACATCAACATCCACGTGTCATTCCACATGATCTGATATATTTTCATCGTGACTTATAAAGAATTGTAATAAATGAGTATAAATTAATGTGCACCATTAAAGAAGGGAAAAATTAGAAATGAAGAGACATAAGCATCAGATCTGAACAAAAAAACTTGATAACGGAGTCCGTCCCTGGTGGACTACGTCTCTGGGTCCTTCTCTCAAATGGGTAGTCTCTTTTATTAACTTAGCAAAAGAATTTGGTAAATACATGAATATACCTAATTATGAAATCAAGCTACATAAATAATGCTTAGATCATAAAACAAACATCACCATTAGATTTGTGGCATCGAATTACCCAAAAATGATTGTCTCTGGCTCTCCCAGGCCCAAGATAAATCATGTCTCGATTTTTGTGCCCTCTGTACCTGTAATTATGACAACATCTATCTCTATATCCGTGTCATATTATACAGTACGATCATGCTCCTTCCCCCCAGCTCTAGCCGAAAACACATTCTTAAATATTAAATGTGGCAGATGTACTAAGGCACACCCCTTGGTGCATTGGTTAGAGCATATTTTTAAAGGATTTGTTCTGGGCGGGGGTTCCGAGGTTGAACCCACCAGACTCTGTTTTTGGTAGTGGTTAAAATATATATTTATCCATGGTTTAAACCTTCACTATGTTTATCGGTTTGCTAGTAACTTCGCTAATGACTGTATAGATTTGGCGTGGTCCGCCAGATTTGGCGGACCCACCAATTTTTTTTTTTAAACAAAAATCATTCACGGGCTAACATTGGGCATTCTTGGGATGCCACATGGCGCCTGCTGATTCGCATGCTCATATGTTGACATGGCTCACCCTGTCACTACCTTACTGACACATGGTTCTCCCTGGGTGGTGCCATGTGGCACTTTCCTATTGGTCCATACCACCCTTGAAAAGTCCATTGGTGGGTGACACATGCAAACCTGTGGTGCTGCCACGTGGAATGCTGACATTAACATATGTATGATGACATCACCCTGCCATGTCAGTTGTTGATGTCAGTAATACGAGCGATGATGTGTCCCCTACTGACTGGTCCTAGTTGACCGCATCTTTTACCACAAATATCTTTCAAATCGTAACTTCGTTTGACTATTCGTTTGCGTCGTTAGAAATATTGTGACATGCTCTTCACGATCATGTCATTTTCACTGAGTTTTGGGAACTTTTAATTTTTTCCCTTTCTCTATATGTTGAAGCCATTCTGAGTGTTCTGAGCTACCTCTATGAGTTTTGAGTTATTCTTAGCCTTATCTGGATCCTTTTTTGTATCACTCCTTCCCACTGAGAGATTTTTGGATCACCAAAAGCTTTCATCAATCAATTGGTAAGTGAGGGGATTTCTCCCTCACTCTTTCCTTTTTGATCTGCCATGCCTTGCTGGAATGTGTACCCTTTAGGCATACTTGAAGATAAGTAATGTCATTCCTGCGTGAAGTCCTCAGTAATCGATCTAGGATGACATCTTCCTCCATTTTCTCCTTGAATGCTTGGATGATCTGTTGAATCCCTTGAATGAACTTGCGAGATGCATCTCTCTCCCAGACATATTTCCCATACAACAAGTCCAAGGGGATCTTAGGTGAATACCCAAGACAAGTCTCAACTGGCGAATCCAGAGTGACTTGATTATACATAGGCTAGACATACAATAATTGATCATCCCATGACTTAGGATGTTTGCTGCAATATCCTTGAAGCAATTGGACCATCGTATTGTTTACCACCTATGTTTGTTTTTCGGCCTGTGGATGGAAAGAAATGCTCCTCCCCATCATGGTGCCCATGAGTTTCCGATTTTTTTCCAATATACTCCTAACAATCGAGATTCTCGACCGAAGATAATGAACGTGGACATCCCGAAATGGACCCTTACATACTGGAATAACAAAAGAGAAACTTGCTTGTCACACAACCCATCCACTGCTACACCTAAGTAGACATGACCCATACTAGTCATGGGAAATCCTCTTAAAAAATCCACTGAAAAACTTTCCCAAGGATGAGAGGAAATAGGAAGTGGTGTGTACAGGCCTGGCCTTTCAATAACGGGCTTAGAAAAATATAACACACATTCCTTTATAATAATGGTTACAAATACTTTCCTTTGAGGAAAATGCCATCCCTGTAGATACATTACAATTCCCAAATGCCCAAGTACAAATGAAACAAAAGCTTCTTCAGTTACATGCACTTCCTTGTAGGAAGAAAAACATGGTTTACTCAAATGGTGGAGTAAGTTGTGCCCAAACAAAACTTCTTCGCCTGCAAACCCTGGAAGATCCCACATACATCTTTGAATATTTCATCATTAGTATACCATCCATCATTATTGATATGAGATAAGGGAACATTCTTCAAAATAATAGATGTAACAATAGGAGATCTAAAAATCATGTTTTTCCTTATGTCATTGGTACTAGCACTGGTCTCAAACTTGCATGGTTGTTGAAGGTCGGGTAAGGCGAGCATTGGCACAATGTCGATATTTAAAGTGTTGAAGGTCTTCTGTTGGCTTCCTTCCCACTGAAAGACATTTCTCATCTGAAGTAATTCATTCTTATGTAAAGGATCAAGAGCATCAACAACATTAGACTTATCATGGCATTCCCCCTTTACAATCGTGAGTACAAGATTCTTTTTAGTGTTTATAACTCTTTTTACTTGGCCTGAACTAACAAGTGTTGATTTGTCCTTTATGCTATGAGCTTTAATGATGTATTCCACTCCATCTTTTGTAAGATGGTATTTGTTTTACTTTCGAAAGAAGATAGCCTTTCTATCATACAGATAGGGACTCCCTAATACAATACCACATACATCCAAAGGAACCACATCTAGATCCACTTCATCTATCATCTTATAAGAAATAGCAAACCTCAAACTACACTGCTTAGTGACATTTAACTTTGCTTTATCAGATACCCAACCGAGAGGGTAAGGTTTATGGTGAGGTCTGGTGGTTAGTTCCAATTTCTTAACAAGTGTCTTTGATATTAAATTGACTTGGGAACCCAGATCAAATAATGTGTCTATCTTTGTATGTTTTGATACAACTCTTATGTGGAATAATGCACTTCTCCTTTTATCATCATCATGTGATTCATTTAAATAACTTGAACATGCATAAAATTAATCTTTACCTTGCATCCTAATTGTTTCGATCCTTTCTTCGTCACCTGAATCAGAACCAAGATCATGTTGCACTATAGCAATGGTCTTTGGCTTCCCCTTGCCTCCAAACTGCTTTGGCCTTAACTCTGGATGTAGTTTCCAACAATGTTCGTTGTCATGACCAGTTTTCTCGCAATGGATGCAAGAGGGTTTTCCTTCTTCCTTCTTTGCTACAACTGTCCTCTTGTCCTTCCCATTTCCTTTCCTGTTGAAATGGTTTTTAGAGTGCTTGAATGGATTTTCCTCTTGTCCATTCTTATCCCTCCTTTCAAGGTGAGTGGCTTGCACACAAACTTCGTCAAGACTGGTGGGGTTAAACAATAGTAAAGTATGACAAATATAACTATGAAGTGCGCCAATATACTTCATTAACGTTTCATAGGAATCTAAAGGAATGTTTAGTGAAAGTACTTTCTTCCTAAATTCCTATGTGAAACTTTGGACTATTTCACCTTTACCTTGCCTTAAATTTTTCCATTCCATCATTGCTTTATGTAAATATCCTAATGGTTAAAATTGTTTCCTTATCGTTGATTTAAATTTCGACCATGAGGAAATAAGATTACCACACTTACTTTTTTCTTGAAGCTTGGTCTCCCACAATACGAGAGTGATGCCTTCTAGCCAAAGAGAAGTCGATTGCACTTTAACCTCCTCTTCATCAATATGATGGACACAACAATACATTTCAATCTGTCGGATCCAATTATCTAGATTTTCAGGATTAACATCTCCATTAAACATAGGTAAATCAAATTTTACATCAAACTTTAATAATGGTTTCTTAAAAGAGGCTTTATGGTTAGTCTGATGAGAATGATGAGAATGCTCAGAGGAAGAAGAACTAGAACTCGAAGGTGAAGATGGAGGCTTAGGAGAATTTGCTCCAGCCCCTTGGTTTACCGAAGCATCATCATTTGCATGTGCTTCCTTTTTCTTCCCTTTCTTCTTCATCCTCTTCTTGTAATCTCCATACATTCGCTCGACCATTTTTGACATGCAATAAAAGACCATGTGAAAGTTTTTATCCTGTTCATCACGCTTGTCCTCTTCTTTCATTTTCTTCCTTCTGGAAACACGATCAACTTCGGGATTGAAAGTTTTTAGAGTTCCTTCACCCTGCTTATGCTTGGCCCTAGTAAGCATCCACACTCAACAATTCAAGTCAAAGATGACTGCTTTGATACCAACATGATCCAAGATATTTTCATTGTGACTTATAAAGAATTGTATTAAATGAGTATAAATTAATGTGCACCATTAAAGAAGGGAAAACTTAGAAATGAAGAGACATAAGCATCATATTTGAACACAAAAATTGATAGTGGATTTCGTCCCTGGTGGACTATGTCTCCGGGTCCTGCTCTCAAATGCGTAGGCCCTTTTATTAACTCAGCAAAAGAATTTGGCAAATACATGAATATACCTCATTCTGAAATCAAGCTGCAAAAATAATGCTCAGATCAGAAAACAAACATCACCATTGGATTCGTGGTGTCGAATTACCCAAAAATGATTGTCTCCACGCTCTGATCCGACTCTGGCACTCTGAGGCCCAAGAGAAATCCTGTCTCAGTTTTCGTGCCCTCTGTACCTGCAATTATGACATCATCTATCTCATAATCCATGACAGATTGTACAATACAGTCATGCACCTTCCCCTCGGATCTGGCTGAAAACACATTCTTAAATATTAAATGTGGCGGATGTAACAAGGCACACCCCTTGGCGCGTTTGTTAGAGAGGAGTTTTAAGGGCTTTGTTGTAGGCGGAGGTTCTGGGGTTGAACCCATCAGACTCCATTTTTGGTAGTGGTTAACATATATATTTATCCATGGTTTAAACCTGTGCTATGTTTAGAGGTTCGCTAATAACTCCGCTAACGATTGTATAGATTTGGTGTGGTCCTCTAGATTTGGCGGACCCTCCAATTCTTTTTTTAAAACAAAAATCATTCACGAGCTAACATTGGGCATTCTCAGGATGCCACATGTCGCCCCATGATTGAGCCACGTGGCGCCTGCTGATTCGCCTGCTCATATGCTAATGTGGCTCACCCTATCACTACCATACTAACATGTGGCGCTCCCTGGGTGGTGCCATATTGCATCTCCTGGGGGTGCCACGTGGCACTTTTCTATTGGTCCATACAAACCCTTGAAAAGTCCACTGGTGGGTGACATGTGGCACTTTCTTATTGGTCCATACAGACCCTTGAAAAGTCCACTGGTGGGTGACACATGGCAACCAGTGGTGCTGCCACATGACATGATGACATCAACATCCGTATGATGACGTCACCCTGCCATGTCAGCTGTTGACGTCAGAAGTACGGACGATGATGTGTCCCCTGCTGACTAGTCCTAGTTGACCGCATCTTTGACCGTAAATGTCTTTCAAACCGTAACTCTGTTTGACGATTCGTTTGTGTCGTTAGAAATCTTGCGAAACGCTCTTCACGATCATCTCATTTTCACTGAGTTTTGGGAACTTTGAAAATTTTCCCTTTCTTTGTCTGCTGAAGCCATTTTGAGTGTTATGAGCTGCCTCTGTGAGTTATGAGTTATTCTTAGCCTTCTTTGGATCATTTTTTGAATCACCACATCAACTAAGTTGACACCTCAGGATGATGTGTCATGCCATGTCATCATCTACATGTCATGCCACATCAACATAGTTGCTATGTCAACAAAGAGATGGTCGATCCCCGATGGTTAGGGTTCGACGATATTTGTGGGAAATATTAGGTTGCCAAGAGAAGTGATCGATGGTCGATGGCCAATGATCAGGTGTTGGGGATATCGATGAGCAAGTTGGCTTACAAAAATAAATCTTTGATCACCGATGTAGTGTCGGAAATCAACATTCCACATTGTTTCAAGTTGTCGATCGATGGTGGAAATTGATCCATAGGGTTTGGAAAGGATTAGCAGATCAATGGTCCAGATTTCACATGATTTGAGATCGACAACTTAGATTTAAAGATTGTTATAACAGTAAAACAATCAATTTTCTAAGAAAATGTTAGGATTTTTGAAGGTCTTAAACTTGCAAGGTGATTTTGAGGCCCTAAACAACGTTTTTAGGCAATCAAAATCCAAGAGAACATAGTGTGCCTTTGGTACATTATGTCTTTGCAACTTAAATAAAAGAACTCAGAGAGAACTATCCAATGAGCAATTATGGGTGTAAAACAAAGCTTGTGTGAGAAAGTTACCGCTGAAACAATTAAGATAAAATTTCATTACGAGTTTACTTCTAGAGGGAATAACTCCTTACTCATAAGTCCATTTGGGGTTTCGAAGAATTCTATGGAAATATTATGAACCATAGAAGACATCCATGGAGACAGATTTGGAAAATGGGCATGCAAAAATGTGCAGGAAGAAAAAGAAGACACATGTAGCATACATGGATAAAATGGGAAACACAATCTAAAATTCTCTGGACCATAACTTTCAACTTGGAGCTCAAATTTGACCAAATGAATAGTTGTTGGAAATGTCTTGAGAAGGAGAAGACATCTATCCACCTAGAATTTTGAATTAGGTGCTAAAAATTCTCAGAAGTAATAAAGTAAATTTTGTAGTAGTAAGTGAGTGGAAATTGCAGCTTGTGAATGTTGTAACTTTTCGCTAGGAACTCATAATGAGGCATGGGTACAACCGTCAGAGATTTGTTTCAAAGAGGAATGTATCTAAGGAACCGGATTTTGAATTAGTGCATTGCGTTATACATAATTTGAGATGAAGAATAACCTGTATTCTAATTGATTAAATGTTTTATAGTATGAATGTTCTAATGATAATTATTACATGCACTTTTCATACTAAATTAGAGGTACATGAAAACAACTTTGGTTCTTATATGAGGACTGGAGTTATGGAATATGCCCAAGGATATTACAACCATGAGGAGGAGGTCCAAGGTCTTCAAGTTAGCATGGGAAATGTTGAGACAAAGTCTAATGGAAGAAGAGGCAGGGACGAGCCTGTAACTATGAGAAGTCTACATAAAGAAGTGAAAAACTACAGGTTCGATAATGAAAGGATTATGAAGGCTCAGGAAGAGATACTACAGAGCCTAAATATGTTTCATAATCAAGTTAAATAGGACTTTGGCACTAAACAAGAAGTTATTTTTAAACAAGTGACAACATATAGATCCCAAAGCAAAAAGGATGATCATGTGAATGACAGGTAGTGAAGACGCATGAGTAGGAGCCATCATTCTCCAAGGTAGTCCACCAGAACAATGCATGGAAGTTCATGGCCAGGGAGTAGCCCAAGTGTGTCTCCTGTCAAGAGGCAGAGAAGAAGGCATAAGGCAAATATCTTACAAGGTGAACTCAGGAAAATCAATCCACCAACTTTCAATGGTGATCATAGGAAATGAGAAGAGGTTAAGGATTGATTGTTGGAAATTGTTACACATTATTTTGGTCACCCCAGTGATCCATTGACAACATGTGTTCATGTTCCCCAAAAGAGCCTTTCTTCATGAGGAAAGTGACTAAAGTTTTCTTCTCAAAAACCCTATTAAGGAAGGTCGTCACAGGCTGCACTATATATAGGGTGTGATGATGCCTGGTCGTTGCCCCCTTCCCTAAAGATGGGTTGCAATGTCTCCGCAGGCTGCTCTACAACTAGGGTGCGATGATGTCAAAAGACTAAGAAAAGGTCGAGTTTCACGAAAGTTCTAGAAGGGGATCTTCTAGAATATGAGGTGGCATCCATATGGTTTGGATCTTACTCGCTTCTCTGATTTAGTGGGATCATCCTAAGCTCTTCAAACCATCTCTCTCCCTCCCTTATATAAAGAGGGATTTCTCATGGAAAAAGCTAAGGTTAATGAAGGTTGATTCAAGCAAGATTATTATTGAATAGGCTAAGAATTGGATGAGGAATTCTACTTCAGTTCATACTTGAGGGCTTCATTTCAGTTCATCAAGTCATGGTGGATATTCTTCATTCAAGGTTGGAGAAAGTGTGCATTTTTTAGCAAAGGGTCATCGAGAGGGGACCTTGCAACATCAAGGCTTTGGTTGTAATCTCCACTTTCACTTTAATATAATACAGTGATATGTTTCTTTCCCATAAAACTTGTCTTGTTTGATTGTATGATTCCTTGATCACATACATAAGTTCTTGTTGAGTATATTGGATTGCTTTCACTTTGGTTGGCTTGTGTTCCCTTGTAGGTTTAATATCACAGGAGCATCAGAGTGGATCTAGGATGACAATGGAAAGAAGAAGCAATAATTAAACAATATGTTTTCTATCTCTTGTTAACTAGTAAACTCAATAGTTAGAGCTTAGGGAAAGTGTCATATTATGTTTTGTTTTGTTCTAGATCTAGGTGGATCTAGGGATATTTGTTTATGTTCGCATTTACCGATAAGTCCCATAACATAAATGAAGAAATATTTCCAACTACATGATTACCCTTCAGGGGAAGAAGCTAGAATTTCAACCTACCATTTGAAAGGAAAGACAACCATGTGGCGGGATCAACTTAAGCAATCCAAGCACCTTGATGAAAAAAAGATCTCCTTGAGGTAGTTCAAAGGATATTCCCAAGAGAATTTTTTTTTGAGCATTATTATGAAAGGAAGATGCAACAGTTCTTTGGAATCAAGTTGTGAAGCATGATAATGGATGAATATGAGAAGACATTATTTGAATCACTGAATTATGTTGACTTCATAAAGGATGAGAAGGTCAAAATCCAAAGGTTTCTAAGTGGGTTACCCTCTTTCTATAGTGACACGATACAATATGATAACCCTAGAACAATGGAGGAGTCCATAAGGAGATAGAAACATCTTTATGAGTAGAGCAAAGGAAGGGTAGTTTTCCAAAAAGATTGGAATGACAAGATGAAGGGTAAAAAGGATCAAATGAATAAAGGTTTTAAGCCACCCTTTTTAAAGAACAAATACCAAACAAATCAACAAGGACAGACAACCCAAAATGAACAAAAGACTATAGATTCATTTGGGAAAAGGCCAAGGAAACAACCTATACAGTGTTGGGGATGTGAGGGGATCACTTATATAGGGACTACCATCACAAAGGAGAAATAATGAGGTCTGTTCAGACCATCTAGGAGGCTGAAACAATTGAAGACATGGGAGGAAACATGCCAAGGATTTATGCAGCCTTGGACAAAAAGAAAGAAAAATATCAATCCTCCATGATTGAAGTGGAAGGTAAGATTGATAACCAACCCATAACAATTTTAATTGATTCTGGAGCTAGCCATAGTTTCATAAAATCTAACAATATTGAATGATTTCACTTGCAAAGGAGTAGGAATAACAAATCTTGGTTAGTTCAGTTAGCCATAGGGGCTAAAAGGAAAATGAATGAGTTAGTTAAAGATTGTACAATAGACATGAATGGACTCAATACAAAGGTAGATGTAAATATCATACTATTGGGTTTATATTATTTCCTAATTGGCATGGATTAGTTGGAAAAACACCATGTCATCCTAGAATGTTACAACAAGGCAATCACATGTCTTGATGAAGAATGGAAGCAAGACAATGTTTAAGGCATTCCAAGAGCTGTAACTGTTAGATAAATTTGAATGATGGAGTTGAAAAAGAGTTTCAGGAAGGGATGTCAGATTTTTGCAGCCCATATGGAAGAGGCAACCAGAGATAAAGTGGCAAGCATTGAAGACCATCTGATATTAAGGGATTTTGAATATGTATTTGGGGAAATCCCAGGATTGCCACCAAAGAGAGATATTGAATTCTTTATTGATTTGGTGTTAGGAGCTACCCCAATGTCCAAGACACCATGAAAAATGGGCACGCCAGAGTTGAAAGAGTTGCAGATGTGGTTTGAAGAGCTGTTAAAGAAGGAGTATATACACCCAAGTGTGTCACCTTGGGGAACCCAAATGTTGTTTGTGAAGAAGAAATATGGAACCTTAAGGTTGTGTATTGATTTCAGACAGTTGAATAAGGTCACAATAAAGAAAAAATACCCTTTTCCATGGATTGATGACTTATTTGATCAATTGAAAGGTGCAAGAATCTTTTCCAAGATTGACTTGAGATCAGGTTATCATCAAGTGAGGATAAAGGAAGAATACATCAATAAGACGACATTCAGGACAAGATATGGGAATTATGAATTTATGGTAGTACCATTTGGACTATCAAAGGCCCCAATTGTTTTCATGTTCTTGATGAATGGAGTGTTCAGGGAGTTCCTAGACAAGTTTGTAATTGTGTTCCTAGATGATATACTCATCTACCGTAAGTCATAGGAGGAACATGAACAAAAATTAAGAATGACGTTACAAGTTTTAAGAGAGCATAAACTGTATGCTAATATAAGTAAGTGCATATTTTATCAAAAGAAGATTCACTACTTGGGTCATATAATTTTAGCAGAAGGGATAGCAGTGGATCCTGAGAAGATAGAGGCTATTAGAGGATGACCAACACCAATAAATGTCATAAAGGTTAGATCATTTATAGTTCTTTTCGGTTATTATTGAATATTCATAAAAGGATTCTCAAAGATTGCAAGTCCAATCACTTCTTTGCAAAAGAAGGGAATGAAATTTGAATGGACTCCCAAGTGTGAATAGAATTTTCAGAAGTTGAAAGACATATTTACAAGTCCGCAAACACTAAAGATTGCGGATCCACATGAAAATTTTGTGGTGTGCATGGATGCATGCAAGGAAGGGACATATCAAGTCCTCACCCAAAAAGATCATGTGGTATGCTATGAGTCCATAAAATTAAAAGAGCATGAAATGAATTATGCTACACATGACTTGGAATTAGCAACAATTGTACATGCATTAACAATGTTGAGACATTACCTCATGGGGAGGAAATTTGAGCTAAGGATAGACCATTGTGGTCAGAAACATTTGTTTATACAACGAACATTAAATGCCAGACAAACTAGATGGCTCAAATTTCTCAGTGAATATAACTTTGAGATTAAGCACATTAAAGGAAAGGAAAATTAGGTGGTTGATGCGCTTAGTGGAATAGCTCATGAAATGCATAGTGTATCCATTAACATGCACATGACTGATATGAAAGAAAAAATTATTGCAGCAACAAATTCAAATCAATTTATTTGGCAATAAAATAAACATTACAGTATGGAAATTTACAACAAAAATTTAAAGACTTTGAGCTAAACGAAGCTAGAATTCTCATGTGTAGAGGAAAAATATATGTGTCAAATTTTAATGAGGTGAAAAATATAGTGTTGAGGCAAATGCACAATCTGCCATATGTGTGGCACCCATGATATTAGAAGACAATTGTAGTTGTAAGAAGCCAATATTTTTGGCCCGAACTGATGAAATCTAATTACATAGCCAAATGTCTAGAGTGCCAAAAAGTGAAGATTGAACATAGACATCCAATAGGGTTGTTACAACCATTGCCCATTCCAGAATGGAAGTGGGAAGTTGTTACAATGGATTTTATTAGAAAGCTTCCCAGAATAGTGAAGCAACATGATTCCATCATGGTAGTGGTGGATAAATGAACTAAGACTACACATTTCATTCTTGTGGAAACTACACACAAGGCAAAACATATTGCATAGATCTACATAAAATAAGTTGTTAGGCTATATGGAGTGCCTAAGGAAATAGTTTTAGAGAAATATCTGAATTTTACATGCAATTTTTGGAAAGGTTTGTTCAAAGGATTTGGGACAAATGTAAATCTTAGTACACTGTATCACCCAGAGTCAGATAGGCAAACATAGAGGACTAACAAAATAATTGAGGACATGCTCAGAATGTATGTGGTGAACCAACCATCAAAGTGGTAAGATTATATTCATTTGGTTGAATTTGCTTAAAATAATGGGCATCATGCCTCATTAAAAATGAGGCCATTTGAAGCATTGTATGGCAGAGAGTAACACATCGGTGAGTTAGGATAATCCAACAAACAAAGCTATTATTGGGCCAGATTTGTTGAAGGAAATGGAAGAGCAAATGACAAAGATCAAATAGAATTTAAAGGTCACCCAAGACATGCAAAAAATTTATGAATACAAGAACAAAGTTTTTAGATATTTTAAAGTGGACAAACATGTGTTTTTAAAAGTGAAGGAGAAAAAAAGTTCGCTAAGATTAGGAAGTTTCCTAAAGTTGGCATCAAGATATTGTGGACCTTTTGAAATATTATAAAATATAGGGCCAATTTCATACATACTATCATTTCCTCCATCCATGAGAGTGCATAATGTATTTGATGTGTCATTATTAAATAAATATGTGCCTGACCCTAACCACATAATTGATTAGACCGTGATCCAGGTGGAATATGAAGGTGATTTCTAGGTCGAACCAATACACATCTTGGACTAGA
This sequence comes from Picea engelmannii, assembly GCA_009831015.1. Taxonomy (NCBI): domain Eukaryota; kingdom Viridiplantae; phylum Streptophyta; class Pinopsida; order Pinales; family Pinaceae; genus Picea; species Picea engelmannii. The sequence continues at coordinate 122,233 of ML776749.1, read as the reverse complement.
AAGTCAAATTGATTAGGAATAAATCCATAGGAATGGTAAAGGTTAAATGGACCTTCTACAGTCCTGAAGATGCTACATGGGAGCATGAAGAAAACACATGGGAAGTATACCCACAAATATTTGTTAATTTTGAAGAAAACTAAATATAAGAATGCAAGACTCCATTTTGAGTAGCTACAGTTTTGGAACCACATCTCAGAGTCCTAGCCAACCTATTTTCACAACCCTGGAAAATGAATGTTACAACCTGATGGACTAAGAACAATGAAGGGGGTACTTTCTCAGGTCAGTGGGTGGGTTGAGAGGAACAAGAGATCATGGTTGGAACTGTTGTTGGAGTTGTGAAAATGAATTTTTTTATTTCTTTAAGCATTGTGATGTAAAGTTGTATATATATGTATATCAACATAGTGTGCACCAAGGACGACACACAATTGTAGGGGAGGGGGAATGTAATATACTTGCTACAATCCCTAGTTTATTTAATGCTTAATGTAGATATAATATGTGGCTATGGCAAAGCGATGTATATGCAAATTGTATTTCTAAGTTTTAATAATAAAAATGTGATGTCAACTACTCGGGGATATGGACAGAGATGGGGGATGAATTAATCCATAGGAGAGGAGAGGGTATAATAGAATGTCTAAGAGAGGGGTCCAAGGGGAAATTACCCATGTCTATTAATTCCACCCACATTCTTGAATTTTATTTTCATTATGTATTAAACTTTATTTTTTGATTGAGTGTCCCCAAAGCTAATCATTGAATGCATGTAAGAGAGTGGGTGTGAGAAGTCACATCATATAGTTATTGGGAGCATGGGGGCTAAGAAAAATCATCTTGGGGAAGTGTGTGAGTAAAACAAGTAAGCCAAAGAGAGGAAATTCGTATGAGTTTTAACTATTGGATATTTGCAACTTCAGACAATCATTCTCCACAAGAAAATACAAGAAGACCCATCTACACCATTACAGAAACCCCAAGAAGAAGTTGAATACCCAGAAAGAGAAGTTGGCCCCACAGGAAAAATAATAATAAAATTGAAGACCCATAAATAAGAAGTCAGCCCAAGACAAGAACCCATATTAGTATAAATACACGACTGACTCATTTCATTTTGACAGTCAAACAACTCCTTCTGCAGTGTGCACAAGGCAGTTGCAGCTGCAGTTTTGTTAGTTTCACTATTTTTGGGTTACTGATTATATTGGAGAGTGTGCCACACTTGGAGAAGCTCTTGATTGGTTATTCTTTGTCACATTATTGAGGAGATAGGTCTTGGTGATGGTATCCTTGGGGAGGATCTTCTCTGTATGGTATTTTGGCTATTGATGGTGATGTACTGGTAATATCTTGGACTAAATTCTTCTAGAGAAAGGTTGTTGGGTTTTCTCCCAACTTTGGGTTTCCCAGGATAAGCTCTTGTGTTCTTGTGTCTATTGTGCATGGTTAATATTTCTAGTTCTTGTTATTTCTGCTGCATTGTTATAGTTGATATTTTTAGTGTATAGTTATTATATGATAATTGTTGTATGAAAGTGAATCTTGTTATTAATCATAAGTCAATAACTATCAAGAGTTGAGAATCATATAAAACATCAACATGGTTTCAAAGCTTGTTGAAATATTTCCACTGTAAAGTTGCAGTTGAAGTTGCAATTGTCAGTTACAGTTGCAGTTGCAGTTTCTAGTCGCCAGTTGGAGTTGCCAGTTACCAGATGCACAAACCTTGATATTAGAAATCAAGTTGGATGGTGCTACAAATTTCAGAGGTATGCAATTATATATGTTTCCAAGTTATATCATTTAGCAGAGTATGAGGGTGTTTGCAGGGGATGTACAAGGGACCTTGTCCAAGAAATGACCCAAAGGGATCATTGGATCTAATGAATTCAGAGGAATAACACACCCTCCCTAGTAATTAAGAATCTAGGTTTGCATGTTAGGTTTGATATCTTTATTGCTTCATCTTAAATAAATATTGTAATCAGGACAACAGTCTTAGAGATCTATTACTGCTAAGTACTTTTCCTATCAAATGTTTTGAATATTGTTAGTACAATGATCATTATTTAAAATCTCATTGTTTATTACTAATGATGCACTTATTTACAAGATGAAATTGATCTCTTCTAAGAGATGCTCTTGGTTGTTGTCTATTTTTCCCGGGCGGGTTACCTTGGAGGAATGATCGGTAACAACACTGGAAAAGTGTTGTTCATTTTTCCCATTTTTTATTCTTTTTCCTATTTCATTATCATAAGAATATTGTTCTTGTCTATTATTTTTTGTTTTGCACTTGTTCCATGTAGGTCGTAGGTGATAGCTCTGAGAGGGAGTTATAATGACGATTGCAAGAGGCAACATATTAGATGGTCTCTAGTTTGAGACATGGAGTAGGATATCCATACATGGAGTTGTATAAATGAAAGTATACATTCATATACCAAAAAAGAAGAAGACAAAGTTAGAACCTTCTAAAAATAAGGATACTTTTGTGGGATACAAAGTATTCCACATGGAGATTAAAAGGGAGGAGTAGGTGGCTCCACCAGTGGTGAGGCAGATGGTTGTTGTGAGAAATCTTACCCCGCAGACATGTTAAGCTCCTCTTTGAACCAAGACCCCTATCTTTTGTCCAAATACAAAAGTAAACAAATGGTTGCTAATGTCCCTATAGATCTAACTCAATCAATCAAGCAAGAGAGAATAAGAATGTTGTGGTGTACCTTGTTGTGATGTTCGTCCTTTCTTCTCCAATCCTTGGGATTGATATCCAAGATCCTCAACGCAACTGAAATCCTACAAATAATAGCAAAATAAATATTCCTCTTAATCTAGATGATTATATAAGAAAAACTATCTATGAAGACTGAAATGACAATAGACAAGCAAATGTAGAACACATGAACTTGAAGGGAATAGGTCAAGTTATCATTAATTAGAAAGCCAATGAAGGAACTTACAAATCATGCTTGATGATGCAACAATATTCTCTAATATCTCCTCATCCGTCCCTTGCATGAATATTGAAATCAGAACACTAATGCATCCTCCAAAATCAAAGGTTTGATACCTATATTGTTCCCCCCTTCACCTTGGAAATAACTTCAATATAGAGGCTTTGAGAGGTGAAACCACCATGAGAAAATGAAGGATATGGTTGAGGATATGGCTCCTTAAGGTAGGGATATGATCCTAATATGAATCCATAGCATAGGGGTCGAACACAACCAACCTCATCCCAAGAGAGTTGGCCCTTAGGAAAAGGTGGGAGATCCCTCATTTCTCTCTAACAAGACGGGCACTTCCCCAGAGTTGAAAACAGGGTGCCATCCTATAAAGTGGTGCTTGTATAACATGGCAAGGGGACACCATTCTAGCTCCCCCATCATGACTAGGGGGCGCCACCCTTCATAAATTCCCAAATTTTGTTGAATTTTCCAAGAAAAAGGTGTGTTTCTACTGTCAAAGGATGGGGCTTCTCCTTCCAACATGAATTATGGATTGTGACAACTATTTTCATGGTGTCAAGGGGTTGCGACACTCATAAAAGTGAATCAGACACTAGATAAGGTGCATACGACACTTGCAATAGTGCATGCGACACTTAACAAGGTGCATATGTCACTTTGAGACACTTGCAACACTTAGGGTACGACACTCAAGTGTGACATTTTGGTGTGTAACAGATGCGCCCTAAAGTGTGAGGTCAAAAGATAAACTAATGGCCCAAACAATTTATAAATTATTCAATGCAATGGTGTTAGAGTCAGAGAACTTGGCAGAAGATGCAAATGATCATAAGTCGGTATACAAATATGTTCCATTTCTGAGGCATGCATACCAATGCTCAGAATACGATATGAATCAAAGCATGACCGTCGACCAATACACTGCAGACCCATGATAATACTGACTAAGGATATGACCACCAGAGATACAATGTGGATCCATACCTCCATGACATGAATTGATCAAAACCACGAAAAATACACAGTGGAGCTACGAGATGACAAAACATAGCCACAGATCATTACAATGTGGATCTATGTGACAATATATATATCAGTAAGACTTCCAGCATGGTGATTGTACTGAAACATTTTACATGCTCAAATGATCTGCATCGTAGCCTAGGAAAATAACATAATAGAGTGAGCACCCAATCGAGGGTCTTCATCCTGATCTCGATGCGGTACAAATATAGCCATGTGAGTAGATGATTTGATGTCGAACATGGTAGAAACCACTTGATTACCGGTCATTGAGGTAAACCGTTAACAAGTGCGAGGGAAATCACCAATGATGACAATGACTCTCAAGGTACCCTACTACATTCCAGTGAATGTGAATAAATGAGCTGAGGTCAAACACTTGTGGAATCATCCGATTAGAGGTCAATGGTGTAAACCTACCATCAGAAGCAAGGAGGCTTGTCATTGAGGCATGTAGGTCCCAAGGTACTCAATGGTTTCTAAGTATAATTCTCAGATAATGTGTTGAAGTCGACGGAAAAAGACTCGTCGAAGGAGGGCCTTGATGTATCCCCCATCATCGACACGAAACTGACATAGGAAAGTGATCTAATATGGTGGATAAAATGAGAATAGACTGACACAAGAAATGGAAACTGGTAATAATGAAAATGGATGTTTTGAAGTGAATATTCCCTTGAACATTGTGAGGCATGGCAAAGGACTTGGAAGCATTGACTCGACGAGTACCAAGAACATAATGTGATGAAATAATATCACTCTTCGACTGGAACAAAAAAGTATGACAACACATGGAATTGGTGTGACTCAGAGGCAAGCAGATTACCCAACTATAATATGAGACACAAACAGGTGCCATGTTCAAGGGCAATAATAGCTTCCATAAAGGATTCCAAAAACTTGGCCCACTTCCTTCAATTCCCCCCCCCATCTAGATAGATGAGTACCTATTTATTTTTTAATGAGCTTGAGGAGGATAACATATGCTCGATATGCCTCATCCTTCAGATGAGTCCCTCATCACATGTTTAACGAACCTGAAGAAGGAGGACTTTGGTCTTGTATGGGTCTTGGAGATTGGACTCACATAGGTCCTTCGATGCATAATTTTATGAGCCCAAAGAAGGTAAAATCAGTGGTTTTTCATGTTTAGAGAGTCTGAAAAGTACTTAAATATGACTCCATGGATGATTTTTTCGTAAATTTAGTCTCCCAAGCCTGAAAAAAGTGTAAAACAATACATGGGAGAACTCTTCTAGTCATGCTTGACTAGAGTATTCCTTTTTCATAATTAGTCTCGCGAGGCCGAAAAAGAGATAAAATACCACTTGAAAGACTCCCTTTCAAACCTTTTAATGAGTGTGAAAGGAAGGAAGCTCACTCGAAAATATTTTCATGTTTAGGGAGTCTGAAAAGAGCTTGAAGGAAACTATAAAGAGTTCATATTTTGTATAGTTTTTACAAGTCCAAAAAATAGATAAAAGTATAATCGACAACCTATTCTCATGTATTAACGAGCACGAGAAAGAACAAAGACTAAGCTTGGTAACCTATTCTCATATATTTATGAGCATGAGAGAGAACAAAGACTAAGCTCGTGTAGATTTTAACCTTGTACAATATTTTACTACAAACATATTTTCAATAAAAGAACAAAAAAGATACAATGGCAAATACACAGATTACACAAAGATTTTTCCCTTGGAAACCCAAACCAGGAAAACCAACATATTCTATATTCTATATTCATCTCATAATACATTGTTTACAATACAATATACATATATGATCTCGTACCATCCAAAACCCTAATCGACTAACCCAGATTAGTCAACAACCCTAATCCCTTAATTGAAAATAGAAAACCATTGCTAAAAAACCATGCGCCAAAAAACCACCCAAAAATGGGTAGTCATGCAAAGAATATAACATATACCCAACATTCTCCCACTTGTTTTTTTCTTTGCATACATAGGGTTACAAGGTTACATAGTCAATCCAAGGAAACAATGCCCATATATTCTCTACACCAAGAGAAATTCTCAGTGCTAACATATTTTGTTAATGAATCAACAACATTATTCAAAGTGTCCACCTTCATCAGCAACACCTTCTTTTCTTCAACCATATCTCTCACAAAATGATATTGAACATCAATATGCTTTGTCTTTGAATGATAAGTTGGGTTCTTCACCAAAAACATTACACTCTAACTGTCACAATCTATCCTTACAGATTGTTGTACCAACCCAATACTTGAACACAATATTTGTAACCATACTGCTTCTTTGATTGCAGGAGTGCCTGCCATGTATTCAAATTTTGTAGTTGAAAGTGCCACTGTAGACTGTCTTTTGTTCATCTAACTGATTTCTCCTCCAAACAAGTTAAACACATACCCACTTGTATATTTTCTACGATCCATATCTCCAGCCCAGTTTGCATCCACAAAGCCATGTATTTCCAACACTCTGTCCAAACCTGGTCTTCCTTGATAGCACAATCCATAACTAGTAGTTCCACGCAAATGCTTGAAAACTCTTTTTACTGTTGTCCAATGCTCCTTCCCTGGTTTTGACATATACCTTCTCAAAACTCCCACTGCATGTGCAATGTACGGTCTAGGACAGACCATTTCATACATCAAACTTCCAACCACACTCGCATATGGATCATGAGACATGTCCTCCTCCTCTTCCTTTGTCTTGGGATACTAGCCTGTAGATAAATTTACACCTACATGAATAGGGACCCTGACCGATTTACATTCCTGCACATTAAACCTCTACAATATTATCTCAACATATTTTCTTTGATTTAACCAGATTTTCATGTTTTTCCAATCTCTTTTAATTTCCATGCCCAAAATGAAATTTGCAGCACCAAGATCCTTCATGTCAAATTTAGAGGACAACTGATTTTTCACATCCTGGATAATCTCCTTGTTTTTTCCTATCAACACCATGCCATCCACGTACAATACCAATTAAATCAAATGATCACCAATTAATTTAAAATACACACAATGATCCTCTTCGCTTCTTGTGAATCCAAGTCCCAACATACAAGTATCAAATTTTTGATACCACATCTTTGGTGATTGTTTTAAACCATACAAGGACTTTTTCATCTTGCATATCGGCTCCTTCTTTCCCTTCACAACAAAGCCTTCTGGTTGCTTCATATAGATTTCTTCTTCTATATCCCCATGTAGGAATTTTTTCTTCACATCCATCTGTTCTACTTCAAAATCAAATGCAACAACAACATATAATAAAAATCTAATAGAAGCTAACTTGGAAACATGAGAAAAAATCTCACCAAAATCAATTCCCTCAACCTGGGAATAACCCTTTGCTACTAACCGAGATTTGTATTTCTCCACTTTTCCATCTACATTTAGATTCCTTTTGTTGGACACACCTACCACACTTAGAGGGGGGGTGACTGAGTGTGGGGCTCTTTTTCCCAAAACTGCCCTCTTGCACAAAAACTCATCAATTAGCATTCAACATTTATTCATTACCCATTGTTGTCATTTATAACCAGTTAG
>ML776749.1:64400-105688 GCA_009831015.1 Picea engelmannii | reverse complement strand
CATTACATCAGAGTGATAACCCTTGTTCAAAAGGGGAGATATTATTCAGAGGAAGATCAAAGGCATTCAGACAGGGGATCAGCCCCAAGGAGAGTTCAAGCAAGGGGAGCAGCCCCAAGATGAGAATGGCCCTTTGTCGTTGATGTCAAAGGGGGAGAGTTAATCACATTGATGTGATTGATGTTTATTGATGGGGAGAGATAGTCACATTGACTATTGATGTAGAGTGTGCCTTATCTACATGTTGACATCAATAATTGGTAATTGGTGTTGACATCAATGTTGGTATTTCCATCAATGCCAAAGGGGGAGATAGTTGGATCATGTTTTCATTGATGCCAATGGTTTGATTGATTGATGTCAAAGGATTGATTGATTGATGATTGATGTAATATAATATGTATTTTCCTTGATGAGAATGCATAGATGAAGATGGATCAATGAGTTGTCATTGATACATGATGAAGATGGATNNATGTGGTTTCATTGGTATATGATGCATTGTTGGAAAAATGTATAGATGACTCATTATTGTCTTATCATGATTGATAAGGTGCACAAATGGATGAACTCCAAAGTGGTCCCCTTATGGTGAAATCCCTCATGGGAAGACACTTTTCGGATTGAGTTATCCTAGAAGAATGGTTGGAGGACCCATGCTCTCATTATTGTCTTATCAAGATTGATAAGGTGCACAAATGGATGAACTCAAAAGTGGTCCCCTTATGGTGAAAGCAACTTGCCATATGATCTGGGAGAATGTATTCTCAATGTTTTCCAAACATCGGCATTCCCTCTCAACGAGGGAGACATTCCTCATCATGCCAAAGTTTGTCTCTGAAGTATACAAATTTCACTCTAGACCCATGACGTCTGTATGTTAGTCTTGGGAGATGTATCTCTCCCACTTGAACCAAGAGGAAACTCCCTCTGTGACTCTCCGTCTGAGCCAATTGACTCTCTTTGAGATCATACTCACTTTGGGTCTGCATATTCGAGCACTTTGATTCCATATTATTCCTTGTCATGATCAAGGAAGGACTACACCTGGGCCCATTTATCACAAGTACACCCTTGTGATAAATGTATCCTATATCCATTAGTCTGCAACCCAATCTAGGAGAAGGTTCTCCCGATGCTTACTAGGTCCATTCACATGTGTTTATACACATCATGTAGTTGGTATCCACAAGACTTGAGTTAGCTCATCCTACAAGGGGTGGCCATACCCTTGGGGTTGATCAAGCTAAGTCATCTTGAACTATATTTTACATATAGAGGATTCCTCATGAAACCAATGTCTTGGTTCCTTCATCTAACCATCTAAGGCATGTCAGGATGAATTCCACATTCCCTCCTACTAGTCCATACATGACCCTATAGGGAGAATGTCTTATGATGCTACCTCAAACATCAACACTCCCTCTTAGCTAGGGAGGTATTTTTTCATGATGTCTTTATCTAGTAGTCCACTCACTGCTTTGCAATCAACTAGTAGCACACAACTACTAACATGTCATTGGTAGCTTGAATCATCCATCACAGTCTCTGCGATCAAGAAACACACATCTGCTCCAAGTGATTTGGTAATCTCCATGACAATCATCTAGTAGCTCACAACTACTACAATGCCATCCAATGATTGTGTTGATCCATAGTAGTACACAACTATTGTCTAGTGGTACACAACCACTGCTAGTAGCACACAACTATTTTCCAATGACACACAATCACTGCCAGTGGTACACAACCATTGTAGTAGCACATATATACTATCCAGAGACACACAGTCTCAGCCAGTGGTACACAACCATTGTAGTAGCACATATCTACTATCCAGAGACACACAGTCTCAGCCAGTGGTACACAACCACCATAATAACACATAACCATTGTCCAAAGACAGATAGTCTCCTCCGGTGGTACACAACCATTGTAGCATACAACTGTTGTCTAGAGACACACAACCTTTGCCATAGTCTCATGACTACACGTGTCTCGTAGTTGTCACACACTCAACAAAGTGTCATGTGACTATCTGAGCCACACTCTATCTGAGTAATCTAGGCATGATGTGAGTCATCTGCATCAACTCTAAGTTGTACTAGCATGATAATATTGCATCATATCTAAGTTGTACTAGCATAATGCGGAATATCATCTACATCATCTCTAAGTCATACTAGCATGATGCAGATGCATCATATCTAAGTGCACTAGCATGATGTAGATCAATTCCTCTGCATCATCTCTAAGCTGCACTAGCATGGTGTCAATGAACCATCTCTAATTTGTATTGGCATGATGTGAATGCATCATATCTAAGTTGTATCGGCATGATTTATATCAATGCCTCTGCATCATCTCTAAGTCGTACTAGCATGGTGTCAATGCACCATCTCTAAGCTGCATTGGCATGATGTGAGTCATCTGCATCATCTCTAAGATGTACTAGCATGATGTTACTGCATCATATCTAAGTTTTACTAGCATGATGCAACTCAAGACATCTGTATCGTATCTAAGTTGTACTAGCATGATTCTAAAGCATCATATCTAAGTTGTACTAGCATGATGCTAAAGCATCATATCTAAGTTGTACTAGCATGATGTTGAAGCATCATATCTAAGTTGTACCAGCTTGATACAGATCAACACTCCCTCTCAACCAAGGAAGCAGTCTCCACAAGTCCCAATTTGTCCTTGAAGTACACAAACTTCCCTTTGGACAAGTGCTTCGTCATAATATCCGTTATCTGCTCATCAATGGAGATATACTGGAGTTTTACTTATCCATTCTAGATTCGATCACATATGTAATAATACTTGATTTCGATGTGCTTTGAATTGTCATGGAACATCGATTTCTCTGGAAACTTCACACAACTTTGATTGTCATAGAATATAATGATCAAATTCGACACCTGATCAAATAGTCCAGAAATCAACTTATAGATCCATATTTCTTCCGTACAACCATCACATGTTGCAATGTACTCTGCCTCTGTAGTGCTGAGTGCCACATACTTATGTTTCCTGCTAATCCAAGATATCATGGATGAGCCCAAACTAAAATAGGTACCAAAGGTACTCTTTCTGTCATCCACACTCCCTGCAAAATCAGAGTTTGTATATCCCTGAAGAATTACTTCTCCACTTGAAAAGTATCTGAGTCCATACCCAACTGTACCGCGTAGGTACCTCAACACATGTTTTGCAACGACCTAGTGAAATTACATTGGTTCACTCATGAACTGACTCAAGGCGCTCATAAAACATATATATGTCCTAGTTTTCACCATGTACATCAGGGACCCAACTAGTTGTTTCTACATCGTAGGGTCCACCAAATTTGAGTCTGAAGTTGCCTCATTTATCTTTTTCAATTTTGATATCATGGGTGTGGCCATGGACCTGTAGTCCATTATGCCATATCTCTACAATATCACAACCGTGTGCTTCCTCTGTCATAGGAATTTCTTGCTTGTCCTCTGCCACACCTCTAATCCCTTGGAGAATACTCAATCTTCTGATAGGAACAATGGATCATCCCAAGAATAACCAATCTAGGACTAGCTCCTTTGGAAGTGGATTTGCATGTATTGAGAGTAGCTCCTCCACTCTCTCTACAACTGCTCCTTTTGGGCTTCTGCAACTAATCCCTCTGAGAATCATACTGTGTCTGCCACCTCCATTGGATCTATCACCATTGATGTGCTACAGTGGTTGTATCCACGATCACTGGAACTGTTTTTGCTATTTGGTATGATCCCGTCCTGAAGGAAAACTGCTCCTAGAGACTTTTTGTCTCTAGGAATCACGTCTATCAATGTCCCTCCTTGACATCATGTTGGAAGGTCTTTCCCTCCATGTCTACATTTTTTCATGAGCCAACTGAGTCCCTCTTACACTGAAGCAAACCCTACTTGTCCAATTTGCTTCACTGGCTATTGATTCTTTCTGGGATAACCCTCTTGCCATGAGCCTTCTTTTCATAAATTTCTTTTTCAAATATATACATTATGAATACTGACCATAGTTACAAAAAAAAAATCAACACTCCCTCTTAACTAGGGAGGTATTCATAATGGTCAATTTTACTTGTCTTATTGGCACTTCTTGTATCATAGATATGGGAGAGGGGAGAGACCTGCAATGCCCTTTGGTACATGTACCCTGCCATCACCTTATGACCTGCACTTATGACAAGAATTCTCATCATGCTTTGATCATGGGTCTGAAACAAAGAATCCACAGATCCAATGTTGTTATGAGACCCAAAAATCCCAAACAAGAGCGTAGAGAAAAAAGGCATCCAGGAGACCCACGAGGGAAATCAACTCTATATGTAGGAAACAATGGGTTGACATCTTCCTATTCATGTCATTTCAAATATGACCTACAACTTCTCCTACTGCATATGCAAATCCCTCCCACTTCATCTCTACACAAAACAACACATAGCCAATTGGGATAATTTATTTTCCCTAAATTCAAAGTCAATCCTGGATCCTCACAATTGCATCCCCAATTGGCAGTTTTCTTTCAAATTCTAGCCAGTTTTGGATCACCATGATTACTATCAATTTCACGTGATATGCATCTAACTATCAACTATTAATTTCGTCATGGTTTACTGGAGTTCGATTCAAGAAAACTGAGAAGTATTATGACAAAAAATGAGAAGTCTTATGACAGTGGTGATAGAACAATTTAGTTGTTTTGGAGCCACGTCGATTGAGTCTCATAGCCCACAAATCATAATGGACCCCTCCACAACTTGGCGTGATCTCAATGGAAACTGTCTACCTGATTCAAAAAAATGGGTGTCATAACGTTATTGAATTGCATGATTATCATCATGTTACCCCGTCATAAATGTGATGCCTACAGATTGCAATGTAAGCCCACTTGAATATTACTTTTATTGCGGACTTGAATGCAGTCTGCAGTGTACACAAAATCTAGCTTATGAATCAAAATGCATGTTTGTGTCACTGTCCTTGACTGCACTAAATATGCAAGATGCAACATCGACTATGGTTATCCATATGAGAATGGAGAATATAAGACAAAATATTTATTGCATGTATGAGTGAAAGTAAGTGGGGGGATAAAACATATTTGTCTCTTATGCACATAGCCACCACCTGTCATTGCAGAGCATCCATCCATCCATCACCATAATGGGAGGGAGATGCTTTTATAAATGGAACTCATGTTCCATTCTCATCAAACATTCGATATTTCATTTTGGTGATCTAGAATCATACTTTTTTTTTTCTTCTAACGTCGATCATTCTTGTGCCTACAATAGCTAGTTTGATTCTGACTATTATTACAATGAAGCATTTGGAAATGGTGCAGCCTGTGGCACCAACACGACAAGGATATCTTTGGATGTCAAATGTAGATTAGTTTGTTCTGAGAACATATACTCATGATGATAGCCCTGCCGACAGTGGCTGGCACAAATAAAGTTGTAGACATGCAGTTGAACTTCTGGAGAGAAAAAATTTCGAGCATTCAAATACCTGAGACTATAGTAGTAATCCTATCTCTTCTCACAAAGAAGGAGGTGAACATGTTCTCTAAAATCATCAAGGATGGAAATATGCAATTCTATGCCACCGATTTCTATAAATCCGTCAATTTATTGTGTCGCCAACTATATATTTGGTTGCTCCTATCCCCGTAATCTGTTAGAGTTGATCCTATTTTCCACCGAAGCACTCTCAGATGTGCTCTCTTCATTTGGCATCTAGGAGGAATCAAATATGGCGATGGACATAAACATGACTTTGATTGCGTTAGAAGCTAACCTCCCAAATGAAGAGGTTGGGAAGTGCACCACGTCAATTGAGGTCGTGATAGAGTTTGTGTTGTCTAACTTTGGTACTTCTCATAGTGTGGAGCTCATTTCTCACCCTGTGCCCACAATCGACATTGGAAAGAAAGCATGGATACAAAATATAGTTGAAAGACTATATGCTACTTCAAACCAGCTTCTTTTGGCTCGCCATCGCTTGGTGTGTCCTTTGTTGATTTTTATATGAGATAGAAATCTTCACACAAGACTTAAGCTATCTCTCTTATTTTCCTGGGCCCTCCCGTGAGGGAGTCAAGCCCAGTCTTTCTCTGATACCATGTTGGTTTTTCATAAGAGATGATATTGTATGTTTTAATGATGTTATTCCAATGATGAGTCTTTCATATATATAGAACATATGTGTAGATTTTAACCTTGTACAATATTTACTGCAAACATATTTTCAATAAAAGAACAGAAAAGCTACAATGGAAAATACAAACATTACACAGAGATTTTTCCCCTGGAAACCCAAACCAGGAAAACCAACATATTCTATATTCATTCATAGTGATACATTGTTTACAATACAATATACATATAGNAGCCAACGACATCCAAAACCCTAACCCAATGACCTGGATTAGTCAACAACCCTAATTCCTTAACTGGAAATAGAAAACCATCGACAACAAACCATGTGCCAAAAAGTTGCCCAACAATGGACATGAAAATCGAGGCAACACAAAAAACGAGGCAAAAATGTGACACGTTTTCCGAGGATTTTTTTTTCTCAAATCCCCCATGCATTCCCGGCGCAACGCAGACGCTACTACTTGTGAAAAGAATATAACACATACCCAACAATATGGTGACCATCCATGAAACGATGTGTCCCTTGGATAATGAATAACTACTTATTATATATATATATATATATATATATATATATATATATATATATATATATACTAAACTAATTTTCACATTATGAATACCAACCATAGTTACAATTTCAACAACCTGCCCCCCAAGCGTCGTTTCCTCCAACGATTCTTCTTCTTTCCTCGTTGAGGTGTCTGGTTACTATTGGGAACATTTTCACTAGGTGGAGGAAAAGAAGGTTCAAGTATTCGATCCAAAGTGAGACTCGATTCGAATGCAGGCGGTCTATTTCATTTTTTAACGATCTTGACAGAGACAATGAACTATGATCGTAAGCATCTGTTTCATTTTTTAATGAGATTGACACATGAATAGAACTATGCTCATGAAGACCATGCACTACCAAAGGATCAAGTGATTCTAGGGATTGTTGCATCTGATTCGAGATTATATTTAACATGGTAACCTGTGCGGTGGCAGGAGCAGGTAAAGGAAAAACCCCAATGAGCGAGGAATCCTTAAGAAGACCTACTCCTACACTCTCAAGGCTAGACTTTCCTAGAAAAGGGACATTATTTATTGCAGCATTGTGGAGATCTAGAGTTATATAGTCAAGTTGATCGACTGTGATATTTTTTTCTTGATGAGGAAATTGTAAAATACGAAACAATGAAGATGGGACGACAGTCATCTTATAGAACCAACTACAACCAAGTAACAAATTGTAATCTAGGAGCATGTCAACCACTTCAATATCGACCGAAACAGTCTTACCCTTCAATGTCATAATGAAAGATTGCAAGAGTCTGTGAGGCTGTAAACCATGTCCATCAAAAGCTTTCAAGGTGGTAAGAGATTGGATAAGTTTAGGAGAACCAATGGCTTTCCAACAAGACAAAGACATGACACGGGTGGAGGATCCCTCATCCAAAACAATACGATGGATGTTCTTTCCACAATCCAAAATTTGAATTTGGAATGCTAAGTGGTGGGAGAGTCACTCCTTATAGTAATCTAGATTAAACATAATCAGATTCAACTCCTCTGGATCCATAGCTCCAATGGCTGACAACATGGTTCTACATTGACTTGGATAGTGATGTAGAACTTTGAGGGATGGCATAGCACATAGAGGTTGTGAGAAATCTTCAACAATATTGTAGTTTTGGACAGTCCGGGCATTTGGATTAAATGTCACTTTTCGAATTGCGCTCTTGGACGGGTGCACCATTGCATTAGAAATTGGCCTCTTAATTTGAAGAGGAGTGGAAGATGGAGGAGGAGTGGATGTGGAGGGTTGATCAATAGCCTTTCCTTTAGTCCGATCACCTGGAGGAGTGTCATAAGTATTTTCTCAAGTCATTACATTAACCGTCTTAAACATATACACCTCAGAGGTGCTCGAGGAAGCATCCCGATGGTGGGAATGACCTGTGTCGCCCCCTTGTGAAGGGGTATGGTTTTGTGCAACTAGATGTTGTTGCTAAATCAATTGGAAGGTATCATTCAGAAATTTAGCAACTATCTCACGATGAGGGAAATATTTTGTGTAGTGGTGTTCCTCACAGATCATGCAAGGAAACTTAGCCTTCCTATTTGATTGAGTATTAGTAGTCCTTGTAGTATCCTGTTGGTCAAAAGATTTCTTGGATTTACCTTTTTTCTTCTTCTTACCTCCTAGTTGTTGAGATGAAGTGGATTGGACCGCATTCACCTCAGAGGTTTGAGCAGGAGCGGAAATAGTTTTGGTGTTTGAAATGGAACCTGGTTCCATAGCATGTCTTGATGGATCATTCGACGGACGAGGAGCATTAGGGATAAAATCATAAAGTGTGTCAGACAGGGAATAAACCAAGTCCAAATACTACACATGGCTGATAGCCTTCTCCTCAGTAACAAAATTTCCCATAGCAACATCTCTAGGGTTGGGAGGCAAGAGTGACTTTGTAAATCAATCTGTGAGGAGTTGGTCCGGAATTGGAGCTTTAATCAACCATCTCCATCGTCTCCACTCACAAATATGATCAGATATGTGGGCGGAAGAGGATTACTGGAGTGAGGTCAAAAGTTCAGTACCGGTCTCACACCGTATAGGCAACTGAAAATATGTCAAGAAATCTGTAGCAAGAGAATTAAAGTCGACAAATGAGTTATGCGGCAACTCAATATACCATTTCCTTGTTGCACCTGTAAGTGTTCTCTAAAAAATCCTTTGACGAATGAAATATTCCATCAAAGAGTTGGAAGAACACCATAAATGGAAATTCATAACATGATTGTTAGGATCTTCCCCGAGTTTTCCGTCGAATTTCGAGATGTCAAACGATAATTTAGCAGGTATGGCAGGCCAAAACAGGGCATGTTGAATGGGATTGTTTGTCAAATGCGACACATATGGCAGATCTAATGTAGCCAAGAATGGAATTTGTTGGTTGGCATGTGGATACTAGTGATAACCATATGGCATGGAAACACTAGTAGGACCATATCCATATTACGACGAGATGGAAAACCTAGATGGTCCTCTTGTATATAGTGGTTGCTCGGGTTATCCACCCATGAAAGGTGGTTGTCCACCCATGTACTGTGATTGAACAGATGGACCTCCTACATAATTATATCGACTTGATGGTCCACCCATGTATGGTGGTTGAAGGGACTATTGCATTTGAATTACATGGTTTACAGATTGATAGGGAAAAGTTCATTGTGGAGGAACGCCCGCCGGATTGGGTTGGCCCCACAAAGGATTTGAAACTCCTAGAAATTATTGTCCAAGATATAGACCAGTGGTAGTAGGGATAAAAGGAATTGAAGGAGAAACTTACCCCCAGGCGGGTTGATGTTGCAACCATTTAGTTTTCCCCCTAATGAAAAATTTCCCTCCAACTGAAGGTTTCCCCCCAACTAAAGGTTGGCCTCCCATTGAAGAATGACCTCCAATGTAGGGTGTACTAATATGTGATGTATGATATGGAGGCTGAGTAGCTTGTGTAATCGTGGTTGTATGAATGACTTGACGACTGACTATTTGGCCGATGGAATGACCAAGTAAATCACTTGCTGTGTCCATGTGTGGAAATAGTGAAGCAAGAATATTACTTAACCCATGTGCGAAAGGAGATGTATGTGCAAGTAGTTGAGTCAGAGTTACCTGGGTCACCGATGTTTCTGGTATAGATGAATCACCAACAATTTCAACTACAAGATTTGCGGAAAAAGACAAATTCCCAAGTCCTTCAAGAAAACCAAAAGATGACATGTTCACACCAAAAGATTGTGTAGTGGTGAAATCGGGCGGTAAGCAATAAGGAGAATAAGAATCAAAATATCTCGTGGATGGTGGATCAATGAATGGTTGGCCAAGTGGATCGGTAAAAGGAGGATTCACATAAGATACAAATATTTCTACGAAGGATGTGACCGGTTCTTCAAAGTGTTGTCCACTTCCAGGAGCGATGCTCTTGGTTTCAGAAGTGTGATCTACGATCATTCCCTCGTAAGAAACATTGTGTTGAGTTTCCTGAACGTCGGGATCCATACCTTGTATACTGTGAAATATTTAATCCTAGGCTAACTACGAAAGTCAAAGAAACACAATCCTATGAAAACTAAAAGAAATCAACCAAGCAACAACAGATTTAAGGATCTTCCGAAGATGGGATATCAAGTTGCCAGCGAAGAAATGAGAAGCAGTTACCCCGACCCCCACATAACATCTCTTCTCAGTGAAAACAACCCTCACTTTCGCCGGATCAAACTCTAAGGGTACTGAGAGTGTGATACGATGTCTACCCCAGGTATTGTGTGAATCCCCCCACAATCACCTCTATAGATACCTAGGAAAGGCCACTAAGGTAACCAACTCGTTGTTAGCCTCTGGGCGCGATCGAATGTATGGGCATGATATCAAAGTCTAAAATTCTTCTAGAGGACCATGGAAAAGTGGACCAGTAGACTCCATAGGACCTTGAACAAATTTAGAGTTCATGAAGTATCGAGACCAAACGAGTCAGTGACACTTCCGGAAGGACCCCCAATATACGATATTTCCGCTACGATTGGTCAATCTTTGGAGGGGTGATCTTCGCTTCTCTTATGCATGCAACCTCTTGTTTAGCCCCTGTGTGAGGGGGGGTTCCCAAATATGTATATAAATAAGTTGGATTTGTTCACTCTTTAGTGATATACACTTTGTTTAGTAGTCTTGGACAATTTACTCACTTTTCCTAGTCCAAAGACCCTAATCCCATGCTAAAACCAAAAAATGTTCTGATTGATTTTATTAGTGCATGTTCGATTTTAATGGCCTTTTATTGAATAGGTTCACAAAGATGAAACTAATGATCTGAGAGAGACTCAACTCCAATAGAATGCAAGAGAATGAGATGCAATTCGTTCTTTTCAATGAATTCTATGTATGGAAGGGAGGAGAGTTCTATTCTTCTTAACACAAGAAAGCACTCAAAACGATGAAAATTTTAATTTCTCGGATCAAGAAGATGCCAAACTACCAAGAAATGTTTTTGAAATCCAAAATGCACATGCAAAACTAGATCTTTTTCAAATGTATACCAAAACAACTTCCTAAATAATGCAAAAAAATTCTTTGTTTGATTATGAATGCAATGAGATATGAATTTTTTTTCACTTCTTAACTTTCAAATGGAATGAAAGAGATCTATGTTAGACACAAAGAAATATAAAGAAAAAAAGAAATCAAACTAAGAACACCCAAAAATGATGAGAACTGAAAGAAAACAAGTGCAAGATGACTTGTTCAATTAAAGACTTGAAGATGCAAAGGAGAAAGAAGACAAGCACTCATGAAAATCCTAAAAAATGAGTAGCAAGAAACAACATTCAAAGTCGGGTTGTGGTAAACAAGAGAGTCCTAATTTTCAGAAAGCAATATGTTTCAATGAATACAAAAAAGTCTCAAAACCAAACAACCTTTGCAAACCCTAGTTGATGAAAACTCTTAAACAATCAAGAAATTTGAAAGCTTTGCAAGACAAATATTAGATAACTCAAAGGCATGATAAACCAAGGGATCTAGTTAACCCAGGGGGATCACAACTAGGACATAATTGCAAACCCAGAGAAGGAAAACAAATGAGTAATAAATGTGAATTTCTCAATCCAAACAAAGTCAAAGACAATCATGAGTCTTTGGGATAAATGCCTCTCAAAAGAAGACTGAGCATAACCAAGCAGAAATAAGAAAAAACACTCAAAATAGGATACTGACGCCCTCTACTCAAAGATACAGAGCGCCATGGCACCCTCTAGCAGGCTTATGGGAGCACCAGTTAGCTAATGGAACCCTGGTATACACTATAGGGGAGTGCTAATTTCTGGAAAAGTCCAAAAATGGCATCCACAAGCTCAAGCTCAGTAGAGACTCGGTCAATGGATCTGTAAAATCTTTAATGAGGAACATGGAAGGGTAAATATATCATAAATAAGCATCAAACAAGAAATATCTAATCACAAGCAAAGGATTCAAGACGAAAAAGAGAAAAAACTAGTCAAAGTTCTTTCCCAACCGAGTCGTCATTTTTCTGTTGTGAGAAATCTTAACTTGCGGACAGGCTAAAGTCCCCTTTGAACCAAGACCCATATATTTGGTCCAAATACATAAGTAAACAAATGGGTGCTAACATACCTATAGATCTAACTCAATCAAGAAAGAAAAAGAGAAGAAGAATGATGTGGCGTACCTTGTTGCAATGTTCATCTTCATTGCTCCAATCCTTGGGCTTGATATCCAAGCTCCTCAATGCAACTAAAATCCTGCAAAAACTAGCAAAATAACTCTTCCTCCTAATATAGATGATTATATAAACAAATCTATCTATGAATATTGAAACGATAATAAACAAGCAAATGTAGAACACATGAACTTGAAGGGAATAGGCCAATTTATCATTAATTGTAAAGCCAAAGAAGGCACTTACAAAGCATTCTTGATGATGCAACAATATTCTCCAAGATCTCCTCATCCATCCCTTGCATGAATCTTGAAATTAGAACGTTAATGGTTCCTCCAAAATAAAAGGTTTGATACCTCTATTGTTCCCCCCTTCACCTTGGAAATACCTTCAATATATAGGCTTTGAGAGGTGAAACCACCATGAGAAAATGAAGAATATGGTTGAGGATATGTCTCCTTAAGGTTGGGATATGATACTAATATGAATCCATATCATAGGGTTTGAACACAACCAATCTCATCCCAAGAGATCTGGCCCTTAGGAAAAGGTGGGAGATCCTTCATTTCTCTCTAACAAGACTGGCGCTCCCCTAGAGTTGAACATAGGGCACCATCCTATAAAGTGGTTCTCCTCTAAAATGGAAAGGGGGTTCCATTCCATGAAGTGGCACTCCCCCAACATGTCCAAGGGGCGCCACCCTTCATAAATTCCCAAATTTGTTCGAATTTTCCATGAAAAAGGTGTGTTTCTGATGTCAAATGATGGGGCTTCTCCTTCCAACATGACTTAGGGATTGTGACAATTGTTTTCATGGTGTCAAGGGGTTGTGAAACTCAGGCAAGTGAATGTGGCACTAGGTAAGGTGCATATGACACTTGCGATAGTGCATGCGACACTTAACAAGGTGCATATGTCACTTTGTGACACTTGCGACACTTAGGGTGCAACACTCAAGTGTGAAATTTTGGCGTGTAACAATGGCCCCACCTAGTACCAGTTCATAGGAAGCCAAAGTTTAGAGGGATTCAACCCTCGGGATCCAATAGTGAGGAGCAACCTCCCAGGACAGTTCATTGGAGATCAAACTTCAAAAGATGCAAAGGGAGAAGATGGGTCCAAAGATTGTATAGATTCAGAGGGAGTCATGTTTTAGAGGGAGCATGGTACTCCTGGATCGATGGATACTTGATGAGCTTGGTTTTAACCAAGAATTTACAAACTCAGAGTGAGCTTGATCTCAAAGATATTCAGTTGACTCAGAGGAAGAGACATTCATTCAGAAGGAGTTTCCCCTCAGATTTAGGTGGGAGAGAGACATCTTCTAGGATTGACAAACACGTGTCATGATTTGAGGAGGATTCAAGGAGATGTGATCTTGCTACAATGACAGAGGATGAAACCAATCACGAGGACTGTGTATGGATTTTGTCTCAGTCACAGAGGGAGCAATTAGTGAGACAGACTAGACAACATGACTTATTCCAGTGACAAACGGAGTTGGCCTTAGAGTTTGAGATGGAGGATCCTGGCCGGATGTACTCTTGGGATTATAGGTGTGATGAGATCAGATAATATCTTCCTCATTCATAGGATACTAATGAGATTCAAGATGATGGAATGCAAGTCCATGACTACGACTATGATGAAAAATCTGAAGAATTTGAGTGGTTCTGCTTCAGATTCATATTTGGTGGATCCCACAACATACATGTAGTTGATTGGATCCTTGATGTACCTAGTTAAATCCATGCTAGATATTTTATTTGTAGTGAGCACCCTGAGCCAGTATTTGGTTGAATCCAAGGAAGTTCCAGTGGGTGGCAGAGAAGCATGGTACAGTTGGATATGGTTTGTCTTAGGTGATGAAGTGAGGCTACATAGATATATAGATTTAGATTGAGAAGGGAGTGCAGTAGACAGATTGAGCACCTCAGGGTGCTGCTTCAACTTGGAATCAATGACAATATTTGGGATAAGTTGGAAGCAGGCTTCTGTAGCACTCAATAAAGAAGAGACAAAGTATATCACAACTAGTATTGCAAGTCGTGAAGCAGTGTGGCTTCAAAAACGTCTTGCATGACTTCATCCGAGACATGGTATAGAAAGGAGCAATGAAGCTCCAATACTTATCCACATATGAGAAGATTGTAGATATGCTCCCAGAGTGGCCATGCCGATTTGGATGAGGAGGATGATACACATGATTATCCATGTTGATTTAGCTAGTGATGAGCATTGATGTTTCAACATTGGGAAGGCATTCTCCCATATTGGTCATGCACAGGGCTATGCTAGTGTTGATATGACCAAAGAAGAATGATTCATTCACTCGCGAGGCTCTACTAGTGGTGAATGGCCCAGGTATGTTGATAGCATCGAGCTGACATTCCCCCAAATTGGTCATGCATGGGGCTATGCTAGTGCTGATATGACCAAGGGGAGAATGCCTCATTCACTCACATGGCTCTATTAGTGGAGAATGGCCCATGTATGTTGATGTTCTCCAAGTTTGGACATACATTCTTCCTAGATTGTTCATGCATGGGGCTATGCTAGTGTTGATATGACCAAAGGATAATGATTAACTCATCCATGGGGCTTTGCTAGTGATGAATGGCCCAGATAAGCATCAGGTAGACATTATGACAGATTGGTCATGCACGGGGCTATGCTAGTGTTGATATGACCAAGGGTAATGATTCATTCACTCATGAGGATCTGCTAGTGGTGAATGGCCTAGGTTTAGTACTTCTCCTGTCAAGGAGTGGATGGACTCGAGATGCTATCATATGTATATTTCGGGATGGAATGCATGTGTGAAGATGGCACATCAACATGGCTCATGTAGACAACCTTTGTATGGCAGAAGAAATCCAAGTATGGATAATGCCTCCCTCGTTGAGAGGGACTTTTGGATATTTACAACTTCAAGCAGTCATTTTCCACAAGAAAGTACAAGAAGATCCATCTACACCATTACATAATCCCTATGAAGAAGTTGAAGACCTAGGAAGAGAAGTCGACCCCACAAGAAAAATAATAATAAAATTGAAGACTTAGAAATAAGAAGTCGGCCCTAGACTGGCGCTTAGATCAGTATAAATATAGGACTGGCTCATTTCATTTTGATAGTCAGACAACTCCTTCTATAGTGCGCACAAGGCAGCTACAACTGCAGTTTTGGTAGTTTCACTATTTTTGGGTTATTGGTTATCTTGGAGAGTGCACCACACTTGGATAATCTCTTGCTTGGTTATTCTTGGTCATATTATTGAGGAGCTAGGTCTTGGTGATGCTATCCTTAGGGAGGATCTTCTCTGTATGGTATTTTGGCTATTGATGGTGATGTATTGGTAATATCTTGGATTGAATTCTTCTAGAGAAAGGTTGTTGGGTTTTCTCCCAAGTTTAGGTTTCCCAGGATAAACTCTTGTGCTCTTGTGTTGTGTTATTATGTCTACTGTGCATGGTTAATATTTCTATATCTTGTTATTTCTGTTGCATTGTTATAGTTGAGATTTTTAGTGTATATTTATTCTATGTTAATTGTTGTATGGACATGAATCTTGTTATTAATCATAAGGCAATAACTATCAAGAGGTAAGAATCATATAAAACATCAACATCTACAAAATTTTTAGACAATCAATATTTTGGCATGAACAACAAGAGAGAGCATAAAACAAGAGCTTGGAGTTGGAGCAACCATGGAGGGAAAATTCAAGAGCACGTTGGAGCGTTTTTGGAGCATTTTGGAGTTGAAGACTGAAGAGCCAGGTTGTCAGGACTAAAGAGTGAACTCATGTGTGAGTTGCACTATAACAATAAGTGGTTGTTGTTGTTTGTTGGTATTTTTCTTGGAAGTGAGTTCCCTTGAGTTCTCGGCACAAAGATTCTTGGTTACCTATGCCAAAGAGACCCCAAGAAACGAATGGGACGCCTAAGGAACTAAGATCAGTGAAGGAGTACATTCCTTGTGTTGGGCAGGTTGAGAGGAGGAGAGCTGGTGGAAAATTGGGATAACTGTAGGATAATACCAATGGGTTGTGGGATTTTTGAGCTATGAGTAGACATTGAGAGACCACCCTCTTTTGTGGATTGCTAGTGTTAGAACCTATTTTGCGGTGATAATTGTTTTTATCTTCTCCAGAGTTCTATTGGGTCAAAAGGGTTTGTTTGAGTAAGTTTGTTTTTGGTTTGGTCTAGTCCATTGTCAATAATACAAAAGTCTATAATGAGTCTTAAGAAGTGTCTTCCATGAGTCACAGTCAGGTCAAAAAGTTAGTATGTTCTATGAAAATCTTGGCTTCCCAACAACAAAGTTACATGGTCAAATATCATTACCTTTATTGAAGTTTTGAACATCCGGTAGCGAATTGTCACTACCGAAAGTTATACATTTGGGTTTAAAGGGTAATTAAAGGTTATAGTTACTCTGAATAAGTCATGCAAGTATTGGCTAGTGATTCATTTAAAAAGTGATCATACAATGGTACATCCCAATATTGACAGTTATATCCTTCGACAAATAATAATTAATATTTGACATGTCAATTTCAAAATTCGTTAGCCACACCGCCCAATCACTGTAATGATTGTGAATTCCCAATATGACCCTGATGTATACATGATACATTTTCTAAAATGATGAATTTTTAATGTCATTTTCTTACCTAAATTGTAATTATATTCACTATTTCCTTCTAACTGTTGGCTTAGCAAGTTAGAAAGGTAGAATTCTTAGCTTGCAGGAAATGGGTAAAGGAGGAAACGTTGTATGAGTGGAACTAGAAGGTGTCGAGCTACTAGAAGCCTATTTTGAGTTTATTGATCAATTTAAACATGTTGGTTGGTTCTCTCTATGTGAGAGGCTTCAAGGATCCAATTCGAAGGTCGCCAGAGCATTTGCAAAAAACAATGATGGCAGTGAGGTTAAATTTGGATATTTGACTCTACAGGTTTCAAAGGCATCCATTGCAGCTACTACTAAGCTACCCATAGATGGAGAAAAATGGTTTAAGAACCAAACCATTACCAATGCAAAAATAAATCAGTTCTTAAAGCTAGAGAATCAAAACCCCGATTGGAGCAAAGGTATTCCAAGGAGCTAGCTTAAAAACAAATGGGGCGATTTGCTGAAGACGGTTCAAAGGTACATCACCCATGAAGGTAGATATACTATTACTTTGATGTATCACATGATATGTTTATTGCATTTCACAACATAAAGGAGAATGAATCTTCCATTTTTCAAATTTTCATTTAGAGTTCAAGCTCATCTTGAAAACAACAAACATAGTGTTATCCACCAGGGTTTAATCAAATTGTTAATCATGGAGGATTTGAACAAAAAACAAAGGACTTGGCAACGTTTCTAGGCTGGTTTTAAAGTAGAAATTCATGAGCCACAAGCTACATAAAAAAATACTCTCGTTGAAAGAATTAAAATTCTCAAAAACCCTAGAGGTATGGTTATTGGGTCTTCCTCTATAGAAAAAGAAATAATAATAGTTACAAGGATGACTAGAAGTGCTTCAAGAAATATTGCCTTTGAAGAAAGAAACACATCAAAAGAGGTAGTAGAATCCGTTCTAGAGCAGAGAATTCCATCTCTCGAGGTTAAAAGGGTATATAACAGGAAAAAGAGAAGAATAACTACTGTTGATCCAATAACTATAGAGCCAATTATAAAGAAACATTGCAATAGCAAACCAATTAAAGAAGGATATGGGAAATTCTCTTAGAAAGTTAAATAGAAATCTCTGGAAGGACATGTGTCTAGAAGACCACATACTCGTCTGACCAATAAGATGAGATTAAATGCAAAATAGATTGCATACCCTTCTTTAAAGAATGCAGTCCTCACTATAGAAGATGATTCAGAGGGATCCTTTCCAGAGAATGAGGAAATACAAAGAGAGATAGAGCTTCATAAGTATGTTCAAGACAAGTTGAAGAAAAAGAATAAAAAATCAACAAAACATAGCAGAGCATTCCTGAAATTGAAGAACTCAGTCAATATTTGGAGTTGGGAGATTTGGAACCTCAAAGTTTCATGAAAATTGAAAAAAATTAACATGATGCACCTGAAACAACTTTATAAGAACATGTGGTTTCATCTCAACCAAGTAAGGGTAAAAATATTCTAAACTTACCATATTCAGATAGTGAGGATTTTGAGCTAGAAAAGGATGAGCATAACAAAGAGGTACCAATACATGAGCCAGTCACAAAAACATAGACAGACAACAAAGGGGACAAGAAGATAAAGAAAATTCAGAAAAAAATGAAGAAGTTTAAGAGCTTGATCAACAATTCAGACATGAGAATGTTATGTTGAAAAATCAGAATAAAAAGGTTATGAAAAAGAAGGATAAATTGGCTATCAAACATAATAAGTTGTGTACTTGGGCTAAAAAAATATACCAAAACAATGGTAAGTTGTTTAGACAAGGCATGAAATTGAAAA
Organism: Picea engelmannii; assembly: GCA_009831015.1. Taxonomy (NCBI): domain Eukaryota; kingdom Viridiplantae; phylum Streptophyta; class Pinopsida; order Pinales; family Pinaceae; genus Picea; species Picea engelmannii. The sequence continues at coordinate 86,808 of ML776749.1, read as the reverse complement.
GAAAGTGGCTACAGGAGAAACTCAGAAACCAAGACAGGGATAATCTCAAGTTGCTTGCAGAAGCATTTCAACATGTTTTATAAGGAGCAATACAGAGACCTCAAATGATAAGTACCAAATGCTATCAAAGATTACATCAACATAAACAATTCATTTTGGAGAAGAACATGTCTCTAGTAGATGATTCAAAATTTTGAACACTGAACTTTCAGGAGCGACTTCTACATAGGAAAACTCAAAAGCGTTACCAAAACTTATTAGGATAACAATTTTTCATATGCAACATATCTAGAAAGTTGTTGATCCTATTAAAGACCCTCTTTCATATGTTTATCTACTTTCTAAAGTTTGTATATGCCAAGATGGGATCGAGATCTAAGATAGGAGGTGGTCAAAAGGAAAGACTTAGAAAGTGGATCTGGAACTGAAAATCAGATTTCATGCTCCAAATTAGGAAATCTGATTATGATGTCTATAGATATTGTTTCTATTTCTAAGTTAGGTTCAGATCCATTTATTTTGGATCTTAGATCTATTTTTGAATTAATTTTGTATCTATAAAAGGTAGAATGAAAACTGAAAAGAAGGTTGAGTTTCGTTTTAGTTAACTGGTTGTAAATATATATCTTATATATAGAACTACAGACTTAATGAATATGTTTCATTACTAAAGAAATGTTGTGAGTTCAACATCAGATTGCGTCTCTTGTGTTTACAACCTTTTTCTTTCTTATTTGCATGAGATGATTATTGATGTAGCATACATTAATGGTCCATGAATTATATATTCTTGAATAGTAAAACTTTACTGTGATTGCCTATTTTTCATAAATTTCATTCAAGTATTTCAATTCATAATTGGAAATCTTTTCTGGTTATAGAATATTCAACCTTGTGAATGTGTTAATTGAACAACTTGTGAAATTAATATATTTACGTTTGTGCTTCTCCTTTCTTCCCTCTTTCACCCTTTATTCCAAAGTGTCTGAATGTTGACCTCACTTTCCTTCAATCCATGAGATGTAGTAAATGAGTATGAGAATCACGATTTGTTTTTACATCCCAACCCTAGTTATTTGATCTACCAACCAAAATACAAACTATTATCTTTTGAGGTGCCTAGGATTTACTCTATTGCAGTCAAGATTAAGCTCTAGGAGCTAAAAACCAGCCTCAACTTGAGGGTGACTTGATATTGAGATTTGGAATAACAAGTCTATGGTTGGGTGGAACATCTGTCCCAAGCAGTTGGTTGTACAACTAAATTCAAAGATAATTGTTTTACCTATTTATGTGTTGTATTTATGATTTAAATTGTTGTGCATTCACTCGGTGCTTAATAAGAATTTATATGTTGTCATGTTGAGTTATTTAAGTTGCATTCATGTCATTTTTATCATGTTGTAGATGCATTTAAATAATGGTAACAGACAATATTTAAATCCAGTTGTAATTCATATCTAATAAGCTATAGGAATTTAGTTAGTAGAAAATTTTAAATTTTATGAGTATTTCGACACGTAATGTACCTTAGTTGGTGTCAATTGGGTTTAGCCCAAGTGTTTTTTGCCGAGGGGTGTTTCCCCCCCCACCCAGATTCAATTCCTGCAAGTGACATGTTGAGCTCTTAAATGAGAAAGCTATCGAAAAAGCCTCAACTTTCTACAAAATCTAGTTTACCCCATGTACCATCCTCGAAATGAGGGGAAGTTCCCGGTGGGTTTCCACAAGCTCTATTCCAAAGTAAAAAAAACAAAATAAAAAAATGGACCTTGGTTGGGCCGGGGAATGTTACAAATGAGGTGTAACACACCCAACCCCCCTAAGGACTTTCTAAGGGATGGAATATCATATTTTTCACTTCCTTTACTTAGACCCAAACCCCAATCAAAGGCTTCCTTTGTATTCTGATCGTCAATATATTTCCAATGATTGTAACCATGCTCAAATATGAGCTTTGGATCAACAGTTATGGTCTCCTAAAGTTTCAGGATTTTATTACCAAAACCCTCTCATGCCCATGTGGAATATGCGTGAATTCAACTGGTGAATACATGGTTGTTGACGTGGCCAGTGAAATGACCCCATGTGGTAGTTTTATTTGTCGATCCCACCGGCCTATCAGGTCCTCGACCCTCTCCGCTCTTGACCCATTTCTTCACACATTTATTCGACATCCGATAACCCGGGGTGTTGGCCCAACGAGGTATTTGGATATCGACCTACTATGTCTCTCGGCTTATCGACACGTCGACTTCCATGGATCTCCTGCACTCAATGAATCTCAACAATCTTTCGATAACTGATATCTCAAGGCTCTAGCCCATCGTGGATATCGGTCCACTGGGGTATCGAAATATCAGGCCTCGGGTAAACCAATATTCGTGCAAACCTTAAGTTCTCGAGCCGATAGTCTAGTTGTCACTTAGAACGCGCGACCTTACCTTGACCTGCCACTTGGTGTGACACATAGCCATATCATCGCCTACCACCTGATTTGAAATTCCAAATCACCCTAACACGTGGTCTAATAGCCACTTGACACGTGGACACACCACGACACTCCACATCATCATAGAGAACAATGGCTCACCCAACAGGTGTCGACACCTATCCATTTATTACGATATTGTTAACTTAATTAATCAATATTATTTTAAAATCCCACTCCATAGGATTTATTTATTTGATCCTCATTAATGTTAATTAAACCTCATTAACTCAATATCCCACATAATGATGTTGTTGATTTAAGCTAAATCATCGGCCCAGTAAATACCGAGTGTAATATCCCGAACTTTGAATTTATTAAGACTTGTTTTATTTATGTAATAAACTATTGATTGATTTAAGTTTGACCAAAGATGTTCGAAACAATTGTATATACATTTTAAGTATTTATTTAATAAAAAGAAGGAAATAATGATATGAAGGTAACCATTAAAGAGGGATTGTTGACCCATAAGGAGGAATGACAAGTGGCACATTATGAAAGATCAAGTGGCAAAGAGCTTGAGTTGAACTCAAGTGATGCAGGGGGCATCTTCCCAGAAAATCTAGTCAAACTCAAGTGAGAGTTAGAGTTGAGCAGGTGGCTCATTAATGACCAAAAGTCCTAGGCAAGTGGATAAAAAATATTTCACATCAATAGAGCAGGAGGCTCGCATGACTGGGAAAGATACTAGAGAATGAAATGTGTGAAGTTTTGAGTTAAGTTTTTCAAAATAAAGCTACAGTCTTCGTCCTTGTGGTTCATTGATCAGGCTCGGGGGTATTCAGAGCAAGTGAGTTTGGTTGTTTTGGATTATGGTTGGGTGGAACGATGACCTTCAGATCGTTTTACCCAATTTATTTGATTGTGAGGATTGTACAGGTTCTATTCTCCTTATTTTTATTAAATATTATCAATATGCCGAGAAAGAGAAATTAGAATTACGATTTCTGTTCTTTTAAAAGTCTTGTGCTAAGTTAGTTTTCTTTTCTGATCAATGATATTATGAAAATATTGTATATTACTAGATGTTTAATTTTACGCATAATATTGTGTGTTGAAAACAATTACAGAATCCTAAAACCTTTTAGAGGAATTAACCATTGAATGTACATTTAGCTTACGGACATCGATTCCGATAGTATATAAGTCTCATGGTATTTGTACTAGTTAAATAAAAGTAATACAGTCGATTTACATAGTCAATTTTGGCCATTAAAAAGAATGAGAGAATCCAAGATGAGCTAGTTTGCCATAAACCATCGATTCTCATGATTCTATAAAAAGATACGTACTCAATAATGATCAAAACAATTTGCCTTTCCATATGATGACAAATAGATTACAGTAAAATAGAAAGAGACAACTCTATGTATAAATCCGAAAGGAAAAATTAACATAAATCGTTATTTACACAATCAAAATACATTGTATTACTTATTATCATGGGAATCATAAAAGTCTTTACTGTATAACAATATAATTTTTGTCTATGCAAAATGTCGAATCGGATAAATGAGATGACTCTGTATTTAACATATAAACCAAGGAAAGAAATATGTATATGAAACTTGTATAGTAACAAATTATCGTTCATAAAAATATCCAGTTATTAAAGAGTCCATTGACTCTATTACAACAAAGGGATTTCTAAAAAGATTCACGATACAAATTTGAATTAATCCCAGGTCGAAATCTAATCCCATTTTCAACACAAAAACTTTGAAATGTCTGTAAGGCATACAAGGATTAAAACTAACTATAAACCCTTCGTTGAAAACATAGTAGATAATAGAATATGCATACTTGAAAGCGAGGAAGTCGAAGCATGATACCAAGAAAGAGTAAGGTATTATATTAATCCATGGTACATGTAAAGGAAAATGATAACGTTAGTATTCAATGCTAAACAATTGTAAAAATATTTACAAATAACATAGAACAAAGGGCTTCAGAAACTTACCATGGTGTACATAATTCCCTTGAATGCCTTTTATAACAAGACCAACAAACAAAACCGACTCCTAGTAGTCTGGTTTAAAAACCAAAGAAGAACCTGCAAGTTCAACATTTAAACATAAGACTATGTGCATCTTGGATATAAACATCAAAACTTTATGATGGGTAAGTCGTATTTAGAACTCAAAGGACTTACCAGATACAGAGGAGGCCAACGTAAACCCCATCAACTCGAACCTTAAATCACAGAGACGTTGTACAAACCTAGCATGAGATGAACCCAACTTTGGAGAACAAAACAAGACCGAAAACTCAGAAGGGAACCCTCTGTAACATAGTTTCCTCAACAGAGTTGAGTGTTCCTGAAGTGAAGCAACTTGTTAGCGAGAACACCAAGCGAAATGATTTCAAAGGAACGTTCGAACAACTTAAAAGAATGTACAAAGTAAGAGTTACAGTGGGGAAGGCCACTTGGAGTAGTGCCTTTGCATCAAGAGGCACGCTCTTCTATAGAGAAGATGCAAGGAGAAGGAAACAAGTCAACATCTCAGACCATATGGTTTTTGAAACAATAACCCTCACAATTTTTGAAATGCACCTTGCAAACAATTGTTAATAGATCCAATAGTCACTTGTATTCATTGAGCGGTGGCGATCCATCCTTACAACTTCCCAATCAAAAGTTTGACGATACACCTACCTAACCCCTGTCACGAAGTAAAGAGTGACTGTGAAAGGAGAGTACTTAGTTTAACTATGCCTTAAGTTTTGTACGAAAGGTGATCCAATAGATATAAATGCTTCTAGACAAGTGTAATGCCTAGGTAATGAGTTGTGTGCACCAAAAACCTATACTAGAGACTCATTAAATCTACCATAGCTCGTTTATGAGATTTAAACCATTAACGATATGTTTTCCTTTGCGCACTCGATTTGGGTGTTATAACATATTTTATATGCTTACAATGGAACATAAGGGTTATTACAAGGATCATAGAATCACCCAACATAAGTGTATATGTATTATTCAATTAAATGCTTACCTTAGGCTTTAACTCCAACGATTGGTACCATTGTTAGCAATGACATTTGGTATCGATGTTAGCAATATCGATTAGTATTTTTGATAGTAGGGTCTTTACAATAAAATAGCATGAGGTCTATGACCACATTGTTACTTTTAAATATTGTAGATGAACTACCCTCCTTGTGGATTGTAGAAATATTAAACTAGACCTTTAAAATATATATTTTTTTTATGAGTGTATTTTGGATGTGTGACACCGAGGGTTTGCTTTCTTGTTTTACTTGGAAACTCAACATCTTGATATGGTTTAATGTTAATAATTTATATTAATAAAGTATAATGCACCGAGTTTTATTATTTTATAATAATCTCTGAACAACCACTGACATATAACTCAACATATACATCTTGTAAGGTTCAAACTTCCGGTACTAATATCCCGATAGATTTTTCCATATAATATTATTAATTTAAAAGGGTTATTACGTTGGCCATATCGGGCCTCGGCAAAATGTTTATTCCACGCTCATTTTCTCCCCATCCCCCGGTACCCGACATCCTGGTGGGGATTTCCATATAATCTTATTATTTTATATAAAGGTTGTTTATTTGTAATGTCGGCTCGGGTAATCACGTAGTATGTTTTCCTTACTATCTCCATCTTCGGTATTCAGATAGCCTGATGGGGTTTTATGATTATCATCTTAATATAGAATCATGATAATATAGCGACCATGTCAGTCCCGGGCTAATCACTTACCATGTGTACCTCATGCTCTCAATTTCCTGATACGCGATTCTCTAAGGAGGTTAAATACTATTAACATTTGTTTTTATGTTTAATTTATTAATCGACCACGATCTTATATAGAAAATGTATCTTACAAGATCAACCTCCCGGTGCCTAATATCTATCATTCGAGCTTAGTAAAAGACCATTTTATAAAGGTGAGGAAAAAGGAAAAATAAGTTCAGGTATTTAAAAAATTATATAAAATAAAAATATATTGAATAGTGATTTTCCCAAGAATTACAGAGACCTCTATGTGGTGCGAAAATATTTAAGACTGGTAAATTTAGCAACATTTATTTCTTGCCCATAAGAGGGAAAAATTATGAGTTCCTCCACTTCTCGTGCAAATTATAGAAATTCAGAATTTTTAATATAAGAATTTATGTTCTTAATTTTCAACTTATTAATAAAATAGTAAATTTGGGAATTTACCTGTCTTCCTTCATCGTGCATATTTTGCTTAAAATGCCTTAATGAAATATATATATGCGTGTGTGCGTGTTTGAAATTTTCTTCTAGGAAATATAATTTTTCTTAGAGGTGAAAGCATCCACAATAAATGTTATGTTTTTACTAGAACTTATTGTCCACCTATTTTTAAGCAAATCTCTACTTACTATTATTTAGGGGATAACCACCATTTTAGGTTCTTACTTTTGGACATAGTTTAGGTAAGGATTTCATTCTTACCATGTCTTACTAAGACCTAAATTAAATGCAAATCACATATTCCTAATTCATTTAATTTATATATTTCTTATATTGAAATACCTTATCCTCTTTACTAATTAGCCTAAGCTTAAGGGACCAAAGTTATGGTCACTCTTTCATTTAAGACATATTATACATCCTTGACTTCAGATGTTCTATGAAGACTTGGGAAGCTTAGTCTTCACTACTAACTCCTGGGTTACATTTACACAAATGGGTTGCAACTTCCCAACTAGCACTTTGTTCTTACTCATAGTTGCAACTAATTTCTCACAACAATCTATAAAGGCAAAAACGATCAGAGGAAAATGGCAGAATAAATATTTACCCAAATCTTTTCAGATTTTTACAATTAGCCATGCACACGAAACAATAAATTTCACTTCTTATACATAATACAATCCTTCATAAAGCCAAAGCATAAATTCCATAGTATTAGAAAACTTATCATGGCACATGCAAATTACTGAAACACTTATCTGAGAGTTAAAAGTAGATTGAAAACTGTTGATGGGTGAATATCTTTCCACCCAACCATAGGCACAACTGTCTTTTGTCCATCCTTACAATTGGCCACCCTATGCCAAAAGATGATGCCATGAGGGAAATATCTCACTCAATAACAAAGATAAATAGATTAAGGTTGTTTTCTTTCATTAACATAAATTAGCAAGATACATTTCTAATTTCACCAAGCAAGGGGCCTGCTCTTGACTTAGAGAGTCAGAACAATTATCTTGAACAACTAACATTCAAACATTCCCAGCCCCGTTTATCAACTTGATTTATAAATTCTTCCTCGCTATTTCTTACTTAGAAAACCATAAAACTTAACTTCTCTCTACTTGCTATGAACCAGAGGCATTTTTCTCCACATTCCCTTCTCCATTTCGTCCTCCAGCCCCAACCATGTGTCTCTTCTCTTCTGCCCACAATTTTCCTCATTTTTCTTTCCTTCTGCATCAATATTTCGTGGGTCAAATCCCCCAATTCGTGGGTCAACTCATAATTCTCTAGTTGGGTACTTTTTAGCCAACACTTATGAAGCAAGGCAGTTCTGGTACAACACCCATTCTTTCTCATAATTGTGGGAAGCTGGTAGTTCAACTACCAACTTCCTTCATTAACTGAAATTCTAGAAAAAAAAATGGGCAATTTGGGTTTTCCTTGAATATTAAATTGGCAAGGGAATTTCCTCATTGTTTCCCTCTCATGGTATCATCTGTGTAAGTGCTCCACCCATCAACAATTTTTTTTTTTTTTTTTTTATTGTCATCAAAATGCATTTTATAATTTTGATTATTCATCATGGTCAAGCTATTAAACATATTAGCCATGAATCATGGCAGCATTTGAAATAGGTGTATTACATGAGGGGGAGTGTAGTGTAGTTAGAGAGGTAGTGGGGGGTCCAGAGGGCCCATAGTAATAATAATGGAGGCCTTTCAATGTAAGGTGGACTAGGTCCACTATATTATTAAATAAGACCCACTATGGTAGTTAGATATAATAATTGTAAGAGGACTTGCTAGAAGGTTCCTCCTCTAGAATGTTCTTAGGTGGTTGGTAGGACTATATAAAGGGGTTCAAGCAATGTAATGACACAAGTTGAGAAGTATTGTATTTGGAGTGGTAGCTCAATAGGAGGATGCCCCCTCAAAGAAGCAAGTGAACATGGGAGGATCCCTTCCATAATAAGATCCATTGTATGGTGTTTCCCTACCATAAGAGTTTGATAATAATAAAAGTGTGGTTCTTCTATACTGTTCTCTAAATATTTGTGGTGTTTTTATATGAAAGTATTTGGATCTTAACAATTGGTATCAGAGCACTTTCCGTGGCAAGAATTGTGGGCAATTTGTTTTTTTCTATTTTTGCAGATTTTTTCGAAGATGAAAAAGAAGACCGCGACATTTCGGACGATTTATGTATATTTATGTGAAAAATTTGCAGAAATTTGTTGTATATTTGAGTTCCTCTTAGAAAAACACCCAATTAAAAAAAAAATGGTCTGAAACAGAGTTCGGGAAGTAAATTTATTGGCATTTTAAAATTTGTTATTTTTCAGGGTTTTTTCCACGGGCGACCGCATAATTTTTCTGATTTCTGTAGTAGTTGGGGCCAAATTTTCCAAACAAAATTACAGATCTGAGTTCCTCTTTCAAAAATAGATGATTTTAAAAAACAAATCACCCAAATCGGAGCTCCGAACATGAAGATATCGTTGATTCAAAATCAACCATTTTTTAGGGTCTTTGTGATGACGATGGTACTGTAGAGCTCATTACTTTTCACATAGTGCTCATGTTGATACCAAATAAGTGCCATTGGATATATAATTTTAAGATCTCTCTTTCAATATCTTATTTGTGGTATTTCCAATGGATATTCGCTCTCGAATCATGGAATCCATCACGACAACATTTCAAGAAATCAAAGTTGAAATGCAAAGTACTCAAGAGAAACATCTTCAAGAGCTCAACATTGCAATACAAGGAAGGTATATTATGCAGGTCATCATGGATGAATACAATCAAGAAGCATATTTTTGTTATGATTTGAGGCCAATTGTGATGATTAGTATATGGATAGTTGTCATTTCTAGGATGACAACCACTTTAATATTTTATTTGTTGACTCTACTCCACCTTCTGTAGAGAACATCAATGTGATAAATCAAGAGCTAGTTATGACTACCAATGTCGATCCTCCATCTTCTACAGTGGTATTATTCCTTCCCAATTTAGCTACGACCCTTTCCCACTATGTGGATGGACATTCTTATTTGGATCCACATGATAGGTGTCAATCTTTGGAGCATCATTTTCAATTGGTTATTGGGTTCCGATATCTTTCGCGTGGAGTTCACATGAGCACTTGGACATGGAACCCCGGTTTATAATGGCGGTTGTACTACTCCATCATGGAGGATTTAATTTATACATGGGACCTTGGTTCTTTAGTATACTTCAACACTATGGTCCACACTTATCCATGGGACCCTGGTATATGGTTGTACACCCTCATAACAAGTGTTGAGGACAACACTTTCATAAGGGGGATGGAATGTAGTGTAGCTAGAGAGGTAGTGGGGGGTTTGGAGAGCCCATACAAATAATAGTGGAGGCAATTTAATGTAAGGTGGAATAGGTCCACTATGTTATGAAATAAGGCCCATTATGGTAGTTAGATATGATAAATGTAAAATGACTTACTAGAAGGTTATACTTCTAGAAGGTTCCTCCTCTAGAATGTTCTTAGGTAGTTGGTAGCACTATATAAAGGGGTTCAAACAATGTAACGACACAATTTGAGAAGCATTGTATTTGGAGCATGTAGCTCAATAGGAGGATGCCCCCTCGAAGAGGTAAGTGAAAAGGAGAGGATCCCTTCCATAATATGATCCATTGTATGGTGTTGCCCTAACTCAAGGGTTTTGACTATTTCTTGTGTTGAATATTTGGTGAATGGTTTGGTTTATTCTTGGTTATTTTTGAAGTATATTTGCATATCTATTCAAGTACTTAACAGGGAGGGGGACCACATGTCCCCTCTGGGTAGTATGAAACTTGAAAGGCTGACACGTTGCTTTGTTGAATATCTCCTTGGAGTGCTTGCATGTGAGACCTCTCTACTGGCTGGATACCTTTTGGAGAGTCCCAGGCATCAATGAGGGCTTGAAGACTCTGAATATGAAGTTGCATGTCCTGGATTTGCTCTTGCATTATCTCTTTCTCATCATCATTATCGAGAAGAATGTGACCCATGAAAGTTTTGATATGCCAATACAAGTCATCTATTTTATGATACTTAATGTCTCGGGCTCAAGAAGCTCCTGTATCTGGCACCCAATCTCCAATTTTAGCGTCCACCTCCCAATCATGGATATTTTCTCTCTCCTCTCTGGTCGCAGCTTCAACTGACTCCAGGTTCTATTGAATTCACAGAGGGGTGATTATTCTAAACTCTCTCTCTACCTCCTATGCAAAGATCATGATTCGTGGGCTAGGTGGCTCCAAACTTCTAGTGCTCGAAGAGATCAGGTCAAGTGGGATACGACTACCTTGCCTATAACTCCTAGTATAGCCACAAGACATAAGCACGGAGGATGAATAATCCTCATAGACTGATTCACTCACACAACTGATAAGAAGCTCTAGTAGACCACCACAAAGAGCAACTATGCCTCTTTTATCCCAATCCTCTTCACTGGAATGACCCGCTTCTTGAATTTCGCCACTGAAATAAGCTAGCACGAGGACTCTTCCACTGAAATGCACAATGTCTCTTGTTCTTAAGTACTAGACCTCGCCTTTGTTGAAATATTGTAACTTCGAAGAATATTCTACCTAAGAGAGAGTTGAATAATATTATTATATTATATTTAATTAAGCCTTATTGTACCTTAGTAAAAGTCGACCCTATTGTGCCTTGATAGCTAAATGTAAATTAAGAGGGTAAAGTGATAGGTTGGCCCAGACCTAATTATAGGCTAGCCAGACCGCTATTTATAAGAGAGGCCAGCGCCTCATTAGGACACACACAATCACCAAGCAACTCTGCAGTGCACAAGTCTTGGAGGAGAAACTACTGCAAATGGGGGTGACATCAAGGAGGTTTTGGTCTATCTCTTGGTATTTCTTGTTTAAGTGGTGCACTACTCTTCCCAGTGAAGGAGTAGAGGAAGATCTTCTGTTCATTCTTTGGTCTATCTATATTGAAGAATTTTTTGTTGGCTTTTCTCCCCCATGAGGGTTTCCCAGGATAATCTGTATGTCTCTATTGTTTATGTGATTGCCTTTCTTTCAAGGATCTTATTTATGCAACTAATGTGCTAAATGATTATAATAATAAAGACGAATCATAACTGCTAGTTGTATAAGTAAAACTTCAACATGGTATCGGAACAAGCCTAAAAGAGACCAACTCACAATCCAATTTTCAGTATCGCAGCTGCTGCAGAATTAGGGTTTCTGCATAAACCATAAGTGTGATGTTTTCCTTGTTTGAGGAGGACGTTGGAGAAAGTAACCACACCTAGGAACTCACCCTAGGAGGGTGCATCTAGTCACTGGATCAAAATTCCAAAATTTGAAGTTTGAGAAATTAGGGTTTCCTTATAAAATCCTAAGTTGTAGTTGTAGTTGCAATACCAATACGAGTTGCAATTGCAGTACTAGTTGCAGTTGCAGTGCCAGTTCCTTCATGCCAGTTGCAACACCAGTTGCAGTAAACGTTTTTGTGAAGTGTTGGGATTGCTTTTTGATTGTCTTAGTGCGCCTTACCCTAGCAAATATCCAACTACCTTTAAAATACAAATTGAAGCACCTTTGAAGTTTTAAAGGTTTTTTATTACTTGTCGCTATTATCAGATGGTGCCACTATCTGCCAATACTGTCAAACGTATGTGCTTACATATGTTTAAACTGTATCATTATTTTTAAAGGGTATTTGCAGGAGCAAGGATATTTTGTTTAAAACAACAATCGTAGATCCAGAGGGATCTATCTCAGATCCAACACATTCAGAGGAACAATGCACCTCATGTTTGATCAATTAAATATGCCTCTATTTGTTGTGATCTTATGAACATCTAGGTTGTATTTTGATCTGTTGAAGTTATCATACTAACCATTGGTCAAAATTAAAGTCAAAGTATTAGATTCATTAAAGTTGAGATTATAGAGTTTATTCCCTAACTTAGATTTTTGTCAAGATAACATGTTGTCTTAGAACAAAGGATAGGTTGAAGAAAATACTTGTCATCTTGAATGAAGGAGACTCAGAAGAAAAACAACAACACTCATTCTTGAGGACAAGACTCCAGGTTCCAGGTTTGATTGATTAAGTTAATAATATTCAAATTTGCACATGTCAAGTTTGATAACTGCCTCATTACAAGTAAACATTATAGTTGAGATAACAATCCTTGAAAAGTTTTATACTTGGTAGCATGTGAGCATTATTGAGATAAGTGCTTATTGTAATCATTTACCCAATATAACTAACATCTCCTCTAGGATAAACTTCTTGTTTTGTTTCCAAGTTACCATGGAGGAATGATTGATCACAACACTAGAAGAGTGTTGCTCTCATTATTGCATTTCTTACTTTTAACACTTATTTCAGGTAGGTCACAAGTGATATCTCTAAAAGGAGCTACTGTGACGATTGTTCTCGCCATTGCTTTATTATTATTATAAAGAGTATTATTCTTGTTTGTTGTTTCTCCCTTGTTGTTCTTGTTCCAAGCATGTCACAGGTGATAACCCCAAGGAAGCTATACTGACGGTTGCAGGAGGAAATATATTAGATGAGACATGAAGAAAACTATCCAAGTTGTGTACATGACCATATACATCCATGTACCAAAGAAGATGAAGAAGAAGCTACTTTTGAGATACAAAGTATCTCATATGGAGATTGATTGTAAGGAGCAGAAGGCTCCAAAGATGATTGAACATTAGAATATAACTCACAGTATAATTGGTCAATGGATAATGAAGCCACCTTGACATGAAGCATAATTCGTTTGAAGTCTGACTCAACTTTTCATATTAAGACTTGGTATTCAACACCAAGTATATCCTGCAGAGACTATGAAGTTTTTGTAGACTCAGAAGAAATCAAGACTCATAGTAAGCTTGATCTCAGAAAGGATCAGATGGGAAAAAGAGACATCTTCCAGGACTAGCAGACAGATGCCATGAGTTGATAAGACTAGATCATAGCTTCAGAGACCTCTAGGAGACATGAAAACTTCTGAGAAGATTCCCTTGTTTCAGTGATAGAGGAGGAAGCTAGTCAAAAGGATTGTGATACGTTTTTGCCTTGAGACCAGAAGGGAAGTTAGTGGTGACTTCCAAGATTTATCTAACAGATCAAGCATGCTGCAGATAACAATAAAAAGATGTACAAATCCCGATTTGTGGCCAGAGGATTCTCCCAACAAGAGGAAGAAGACTATGACGAGACACTTTCTCCAGTAATTGAAGAAATAGTTCCTGTGTTCGTGAAGACAACCAGAACAACAATGATTCCAACACAGTATGAGATTCAGAGGGAGCAGTCCCTGTATTTGAGTTTGAGTTGCCTCCATAAAAGAAGAAAATATACCTTCAATATCAACCAATCTCAGTTTTAGATGAAGCTGTTTTCGTGATAGAGTAGAGGAGTTACTCTTAGAGTTCAACAACCACAATGAGAATAGAGCAATCATTCTCAGCTTCAGAAAAGCAACTGCGGGTGTAGAGTCCCAGTTCTAGAATGAACACGTTGCAAAGAGAATAGGGAACATACTCTGAGGCAGTGAGACATAAAATGCTTTGCAGAAAGCACATAGAACCAACACATGATTATGCAGATTGAGTTGCAAGTGAGAAAGTGTACTAGGTTGGTACAATGTGATGTGAAAACTTTCTTTCGAACTACATGACATGAAGACTCATGTATGCAAGTTGAAGCAAACTCCAAGAGTTTGGTATGGAAAGATTGATAGTTTTCTAATGAGCTTGGGCTTTACCAAGAGTAAAGTTGATCCCAACCTTTACTTCAAGATTAAGAATGATGGACCAGTTATATCGCTGCTATATGTGGATGACTTATTCTTGAAAGATGAAGAAAAGCTCATCATAGATTGTGAGAAGAAGCTTGCCGCTGAATTTGAAATGAAGGACCTAGGCTGATGCACTATTTCTTAGGTATTGAAGTATGGAAAAGACCATAAGAGACTTTCCTTAATCAAGGAAAGTATGTTGTGGAAATTCTTAAGAGATTCAACATGATGGACTGTAGAGCCATGTCCACTCCTATGGAGACGAATATGAAGTTATTGATTGATAATTTGTCATAAATAGTTGATGTTACTCTATATAGACAAATGATTGGTTCATTGATGTATCTGACGAACACTAGACCAGATATATGCTTTGTTGTGAATACCTTGAGCCAGTCTCTGGTGGAGCCCAGACGTGTCCACCTTGTAGTCGAAAATTATGTGATGAGATAACTTAAGGGTACGTTGGACTATGGCCTCTATTATATTGGAGACTGTGACTTCAGATTGTATGGTTATACTGATTCAGATTGGGCTGGAAGTGCTTTAGACAGAAACAGAACTTCAGGATGTTGTTTCAGTTTGGGGCCAACCATGGCTTCATGGAAAAGCAGGAAGCAGTCCAATATTTCTATCAACACAATAGAAGCATAGTACATTTCAACATGTTCCACAAGTTGTGAAGCCATATGGCTTCATAAGTTGTTGACATGTCTATTCAATTTGGAGATGGAAGCTACCATGATTCTATGTGATAACCATAATTGCATAAAGATGACAGAGAACCCAGTGTTCCATGATAAGACAAAGCACATAAACACCCAGTATCACTACATTAGTGACATAGTGTAGAAGGGAGTTGTAAAGCTCCAATATGTTGGCATAAATGAGCGGGTTGTAGATGTGTTGACTAAGCCTCTATTTGGTGTGAAGTTTGAGTACTTTTGAGACAAGATTTGTGTTGTCCAAAATGACCTCCCTTGAAATGAGGAGTGATGTTGATGACACTATGGTATCCTGACCAACATTGGGTAGCTCAGTTAGGATTTCATATCCTAGGGGACTGATCATCCCTGGGCAGATCCTGAAGGTTCAATAAGGATGGTTTGTCAGAGTACCTGTGCATGTATATGCCAGATGTGGTCAGTAGTGGTAGCTCAATTAGGATTCTATATCCTAGGGAATCTTATGATTCCTGGGCAGATCCCGAAGGTCCGGTAAGGATGGTCTGTTAGAGTACCACAAATGTTGTTGTTGATGCACCTGCCTCATTCTGTTGCCACATACAAATGTTGATGTTCCAGCTTCGTGTTGTTGATGTTGTTGTTCCAACTTCGTGTTGTTGATGTTGATGTTCCAACTTCATGTTGTTGATGATGATGATGTTATTCCAACTTCATGCTGTTGATGTTCTAGCTTCATGTTGTTTATGATGATGATGTTACTCCAGTTATGCACTGCAGATGATGATGATGTTCAGTTTCTATTGATGTTGATGATGAGAAAAAAAATATGATGACCTATAGATATAATTGACAATATTCCCGATGTTGATGACGATGTCCCCTCCTCTTGATGATGTATTGAGTCCATTGAGTTGTTATTAAAGTTTTCAATAGAATACCCTTCTTGTTAAGGGGGAGTGTTGAAATATTGTAACTTCTAAGAATATTCTCCCTGAGAGAGAGTTGAATAATACTATTATATTATATTTAATTAGGCCCTATTGTGCCTTAGTAAAAGTCGACCCTATTGTGCCTTGACAACTAAATGTAAATTAAGAGGGTAAAGTGACAGGTCGGCCCAGACCTAATTATAGGCTAGCTAGACCACTATTTATAAGAGAGGCCAATGCCTCATTTGGACACACACACTCACCAACCAACTCTACAGTGCGCAAGTCTTGGAGGAGAAACAACTGTAACTGGGGGTGACATCAATGAGGGTTTTGGTCTATCTCTTGGTATTTCTTGGTTAAGTGGTGCACTACTCTTCCTAGTGAAGGAGTAGAGGAGGATCTTTTGTTCGGTCTTTGGTCTATCTATATTGAGGAGGTTTTTGCCGGGTTTTCTCCACCATGAGGGTTTCCCAGGATAATCTGTGTGTCTTTATTGTTTGTGATTGTCTCTCTTTCAGTGATCTTATTTATGCAGCTAATGTGCTAAATGATTATAATAATAAAGAAGAATCGTAACTGCTAGCTGTATAAGTAAAACTTCAACAACCTTGACGCAGAATGATGGAATGCATATGCCACAAACTTCAACATCCTTGATGCAAAATGATGGAATGCATATGCCACACCTCGACGTAATGTTTCATTGCTCCTGTACCACTGTTCATAACTATGGAATAATGCGTGTGCGGGGTGGAAAGATTAACCCGTCCTTCCCACGAACCAACTTTCGTGATGATATCAGGGCACGCCAGGTGGGTACAATAATATTTTATTATTACTTTCAAATCCAAAGGGGGGTAGGGTATGTATACCTCTGTAGACTTTACCAGTCAAATCGTTGGGTGGAGGGGGGTCCCTTGTCCCACAAACAAGGGGGTCTCATACACCAATTTGGTGTGGCTTGGCCGTGTTATTATTATATGAGAAATTTCACCATATATATATATATATAGTCAACAATCAACTCATTAAGAACATGCATGTCACAAAATGAGATTTGAACCCTATTGGGGAGGGTAACAACTTTTCCACACAACCACTCTATCTACACTCAATAGATAAACTTTTTCTTTAATTTATAAATACACTATTTTTTTTTTAATAATACCTCATCCAAAAAGGATAAACTTTTTTTCCACGAGAAAATAGTTTTTTGAATAGATAACAAGATCCGAGTTTTAAGTTATTAATATTTTTCACACTAAAAAAACAGTGAGGTCACTTTGTTTGTCTATCAAACTTTATAAGCCAATAGCATTTCTGGTTAGTGTCACCTTATAGAATATGGTCATGCTATTCGAAAAATAGCCACCCTAGTTTGTCTTTGAGTGCTTTCTTCTATAAGCGGTCCCCAATTTTACTAGACTGTATGTGGATGTGCATGAAGTTTAAGTTATTAATATATTGGTTTCGATAATATTCATGTAAATATTTATTTTAAAATGTCGGAAATACCATTTTGAATTATTTATTTTAAAATCTCGAAAATACCATTTTGAATTGTTGTAATGATCAAAACTCATTTTACAGCCATTACATTTTCTAAATCGATCTATACTACGTTCAATGTCCAATTCCATTAGATTGGATTGAACAGTGAACTCAGATTTGAATAATACCTTCTGAAAAAACGATAAAAGGCCCAAAACTTAGCCAGCGATTCCACTCTCCTCCTAAAATCGTGGCTAGGTATTCTACTCTTCTCAGAAAATCCATCTACTCAATGCAAAAGCAAGTCAACCCTGCAACGAAGAATTTCACTGGCAAATACTTGCGAGTTAAATTCTAGCCTCTGGATACCCAACGATCGAGTCGTGAAGCTTTTAAATAAAACTAATTCCCGTTCATTATTTAACCTAAAACTTAGTTGAATATTTGCCGAGTCAAAAACTTAGTTGACTCTAGCTCTTTGAACTCGCCAATTACCATCTTTACCAAGCTCAATAATTTTATTTAATATTTAATTGTTTTCTCCAAAAACTCTGAAACAAACCCTTTAAACCTTATGGCAGTTTGATTTCAATTGTGGCATTCCTCCCCGAGACTAGTTCCGGAGACCTATAAAAATTCAATTTTCCGAAGGGCTGCATAAGCTTTTTGTTGATGGCGTCAGCGCCGAGAGGGAATCCCGCTTACACTACAGGGCCCTTCCGATCAAGGTACCATTCCGTCATTTTCTTTTCAATTCCTTCAATTGAGCACGCCCATTGCTATTTTATCAGTTTCATTGAGACATGCGTGCTGTGATATTGATTGATTTTTGCAGAGAGGGGCTGAGCAGCAGATCGAATCCCCAGACCGAACAATTGCAGTTGAGGATCGATCCCATTCACGACGACCTGGATGAGGAGATTGATGGATTGCGTCATAAGGTTTCCCAGCTAAAAAACGTACGCCATTTATCCCATATTTGTTAACCCTTGTTCGCCCAGAAACCCCAAAAAAGGAATCCTGTATTGGAGTTCTGTACTGAATCTGCTTTGTAATTTTCGAAGTAGTATGTGAAGCTAATCTGGGCCTTTGGTATTTTTTTCGTCAACTTCCAGATAGCTCAGGAGATAGAGTCAGAGGCTAGGTTCCAGAATGGGTTTCTAGGCCAGCTGGTAAGGATGAATTTTCTCAATATGTCCTTTTCTTGAAAATGATGCTCCAATTTATCAGAAATATTATCATTTTACCATCACCCTCTAAGGGATTTAGGGACAAGCAAACTATGCAAGAAGAAAAAAAAAAAAAAAAAAAGAGGACAGTCTCATGCTCAAAATTTTAATCGACCTGTCCGCAGGTTAACATACCAGAACAAAACTGGCCCGAATGTAGTTTGATGCACTATTTATTTTCTTCTTTTTTGAAAGTTGTTTTGAGAAACATGCCTCAAGGTGAGGTTTCACCGCATAACACGGATTGATGCAATATTTTCTTTCTGTTTTGGAAGTTGTTTTGAGAAACGCACCTCAAGGGGAGGTTTCACCACATAACACGGACTTCTTTCTACTCAGGTGCCAAGCCTGAGGGGTGTTTGTTCTACCAAAGTTGCACAGGACTTGGCCCTTATCCTTTTTGACATGCCATTCGGGTGGGGCCGACCGGAGCGTGAATGAAAACCCCAATGGATGGGATAGATTACCTCCCTCTTGGTTAAATTGCATGTAAGACGGTGTGCAGTATACATTATTGCTTCATTGATAAAAAATTACAAGCATATTTTGAAACATTAAGAAAATAATGTAGGACTGTATTCATGGTCTCAGCAATCGGTTTTTAATTATGATAGAAATTAAATTGCATGTAAGACGGTATGCAGTGTACGTTATTGCTTCATTAATAGAAAATTACAAGCATATTTTGAAACATTAGGAAAATAATGTAGGATTGTATTCAGGATCTCAGCAATCGGTTTTTAATTATGATAGAAAATTTGAAGGCAAACCTCGTTGTTGGATTATTGCCTAGACCGAAAGCATATCATTTAAGGCTTTTCAGGTGATTCTGTGTGAGATGCAGATACTGGGTTGGAATTTTGGATTCACTTCCCTATTTTTGTAGGGAAGAGACATCTCTTAAGAAAAAATTAGAACAAAACAGAGGACTGTTTCTAAATTTTGTTTGACAGTCAATAAATTACAAAAATGGGTATACTTTGCTTATCTATTTTTGACCAGGAAGGATTGATCAGAACCCTTTTTTGGATTATATATGTAATCATTTCTTTTTTATTGATTGAGCAATTGTTCTGTTTTTCATTACAAAATGAAACTGAAAGAAACCTGGAAATACTAAAGGGCCACAACAAGAGTGTATCTTAAGAATTTTCATATTAAACTGATGATCAGTATGTGAGAAGCTGGTTAGGTATTAATCCTTGGTTTAGGTCTCAAATACTGTCGGGGTTTTGAGTTCAACCTGAATTACGTACAAGCCAAAACTTTTCGCGCTTATACTGGCTAGTTATTTTGTTCATGGTCCCTTTAGATCAAGGATTAGGTTTCAGCATTGGCATTCTAAATCTTTTTTCAGTATTTTTGTTCATCCATTGAACTTTCATTCCTGGATGCTATTTAGTATTGAAATCAATAATTCTTAGAACATTTGGGTTTAGAAGTTACAAACAATGAAATCAAGACTATTTTAAATTGTAGAAGTAAATCAATTTCGTCTCATTGATGAATTCTCAATCCATGAGATATCTGCACTTGGAATTAACTCACATGATGAATTGACATGTTGATGATGTAATTGATACATGGTTTGTGACTTTTTATTCTTAATAGCTTCGGCAAGCTGTTAGTTTAAGTCGGATCAAAAGGATTCTTTCCTCTCACATATAGTCAGTTTACAGGAAAAGTCCTAGGCCATCTACTGCACAGTTCTATTCTACTGAATATTTGCTTCTTGTTCTTTCTGGCATTTGTTATCAATTTGTCTCCGATTTCCGATTTGTGCAGCTTCTTTTTAAAAGTTGTCTTAGTTGTCTAATTATGTAATGACATGTTGCAGGAAATGACAATGATCAAAGCTCAAGCTGGAGTTAAGAACAACCTGAGAAGATTAAACAGAAACATAATACAGCAAGGTTCTAACCATGTAATGCATTTAATTATCTTTGGTTTATTACTCTTCTTCATTCTTTATCTGTTATCGAAGGTGTCGAGAAGATGAGCAATTGTAGTAAAAGTAACAATCTTCTTTTTCTAGTGTTGAAAATGGATGGCTTAAGGTGGCCTTTATATATAAAAAATAAAGATTCTTCTTTGAGATTTGAATAAGAAATCATTTTCTGCGTAAAGTTTAGAAAGGACGATAAGTTGATTTTGATCCATCATAAACATAACAAAAGGGACTAAAGGTTCTCATAGATTTTCGTCTATAAAAAATTGCTTACTCTGTTTTAAATATGAGTTCTATGCATTATTGTACTAAGTTGTCAGAACTGTAACCAAATCTGTTTCTGAGTGTTCCAAAATTACAAACCAGACCAGAACCTGCTGAAAAACTTGTTGAATAAAAAACACAAAATGTTCAATTTTTAATAAAAAAATTAAGCATTCATGTACATCATTGTATATAACATGTGAGGGTGAAAATAACTAAATGAAATCAAGATATAAGTTTTCATATATATATATATATATATATATATATATATATATATATAATTAAAGTGTTGAAAAGACATAAACATCGAAACTCCAAATGGCCTGTAGAGTTCAAAAATAATCATACTACAAACAAATCACTGCATGTCCTCGTGATCATCCCCTAGATCAAGATTCTCCACTAAATTCTTTGCAGGGGTATCATCAGCTTCTCACTTGATGGTTTGGAACCTGTGGTGGTGGAAGTGACTGCAAGTCCATCCAGCTGAAGTCATCCTCTACAAATGTTGCATGGCTGACTCTCCATGATCTACTTTGAGGAGGGATCAATGCCCTCCAAGATTATGGGATTTGAATCAGGTGTGGTGTATTGCAACTTGTTGCACCTCAATCAAGGGTTATATTGCATAAAGATTAAAGCATTCAACTTTTGTTTTCCAAATGGTAAGGTTATATTGCATCAAGATTAAATCATTCAACTTTTGTTTCCGAATGGTTTTTCTTTTTTATGTGTCCAAATAATTTTACTTTTTATGTTTCCAAATGGTTTTTCTTTTTTATGTTTTAAAATAATTTTTCTTTTTTATGTGTATGGTCTTAAACACACTCCAGTTGTGCTCACACCCAAAAGCACTCCCAAATAGTCAATGAAAAGAGTGTGAGGCAAATAGGGGGTTTAGTGGAGATCTTTAAATAAAGCTATGTTAAGGTTTAAGAAGGGTCTAGATCCTTAATTTTGGTGCTTTTTGATGTGTGGGTTGGGGTTGGATAGTGGAGTGTTTTTTAATTAAACAAAACTAGTTTGGAGGGCTAGTCTTGACAAAAATTGGGTCAAAATGGTTCAAATTGGTTGATTCCGAATTGGATCAGTTTCCGATAACAATGTTCATATTGGAAAATATTTATCTTTTTAAGGTGAGTTTTAAACACTTTAACAAATTGGGGAGAGGGGACTATGAGTAAGATGAAGAAGTGCTTTTTACTATTCTTGAGCTTTTGGGAGTCTCCCTGATGAGACTTGGCCATAGTTGCCTTAATCTAAGATGTATTAATTGGATTTTGTATTTTTATATTTTGTGTATCTCACCTACTTGAACT
>ML776749.1:39557-53851 GCA_009831015.1 Picea engelmannii | reverse complement strand
GTGGTTGTAGCCACCTTTCGGTTGTAGCCGGAGAACATTGGGGGTTGTAGCCTCCTTCTGGTTGTAGCCAGAGATTTGGGGAGTTGGAGCTTCTCTCAGGTTGTAGCCTGAGAAACTAGGGGGTTGGAGCCTCCTTCCAGTTGCAATTGGAAAACAAAGGAAGTTGGTGCTTCCAATGAATGTAATTCTTCAAGACATATATGAAAAAACATTCTGTGGTTTTCTCCCGATTTGGGTTTCCACGTAAAACACTGGTGTACTGTGTATGTGTGTGATTGTTTATTTATTACTGCTCATTATTGGATAATAATTCTACATTGATATAACATTTGAAGAAAAATGATTATAATTACGTTATTACTGATTCAACCCCCCTCTCAGTAATTCAATAGATTTGGCCTTATGCAAATATTGAAACTTTGCTTGCTTTATATAGCCTAGAGCAATTACAACCTCATAAGAGGGAGGGGGAGAGAACGGGTTTACTCTTTAGTCAAAAATACCTAAGCAGAATATTTACTATATCAGTAAAATGATAATTTTAAATTTGTTTGTATTAAAAGGAAAACCTTCTATTATTCCTAGTTATTCTAAAATTCCTAGTTGTTCTAAAAAAGTCCTAGATGTTTTTTGAAAACTACGTACAACAAAGAAAATATTGAGGATATTAGGGAAAGCTTGAGGAAGTTTAGCATTAAATATCTAGGGTTAAGATGGATCTATGATAGCTTATTTTTCACATTGTAGTAATTCTTTAAAAGAAATAAACGAGGAGCTTTTTATTTTTTGTTTCTTTTTTGACATTAGACGTTGAACACCAATTTTTATTTTTCATTTCATTTGATTAAGTTCATCCACACATAGACTCATGTAGGGACACAAAGATATCCTCCACCCAGGGTTGTAAGAGCACCTCACTTCTCTTGGTGCAACGATTCTAAAGAAGATGAGGTTTTGAGGCTAGTTGCTAACCATATTATGTTCTGAGTAGAGAGTCAATGTGAGTGAACAACAATGATCAAGTGAGAAAAGTGTTTCTTGGATATTGATGGGTTATTGCGATGCCCTAGTTTTGACCTTTGAATCTATTGACTCAAATTATGTATAAATTGTAAATGCATGGTTAGAATACCAAGAATCAAGCCATGTGAGCTTAAATAAATGACCCCATGTGTAAATGATGTAAATAAGCTAGTATAGGTTCCCAGTGTAAAGCTCAAGGCTAAGCCTCGACTAGTGAATGACTAGGCATGTATGATGTAAATATACTTTTTTGGACCATGTGATAGTCTTGCCACAGTGAATTCAAGCTATGAAAATATTAACAATGGAATATAATATATAATGGTCCAAGATGGTTGTGGAGAGCACAAGAGGGGCTATGATTTCACTAGAGGAGAAGAGGAAAGGGGGCCTATGGAAAAATAAATCTTCTATCGCAAAGTGTCGGCTTTATATCTCATTTTTTTTCCACCATGTACCTTAAACGAAACCATCCACTGCCTTTGACTTATAAAACCAATCATTGAATGCATGTAAGAGTTTGGTGGGGAAGTTTTCTCACGTAGTTATGGAAGTATGGGCTGAGTACAATTATCGTGGAGAAGTGTAAGATGCCTACAATCCTCCTATCATAAGTAATTCCATCCAACATTTCCTTCAATTCTCTCATTGTCATTCACTCTTTCACTCTAAGATTCATTTTATCATTCTCATGTTCATGCTCTACATTGTTCATGCATTATTCTCTGTTTCTCACCATTAACCAATCTGCAAATTCACCAAAAATCCTCGTTGAAGAGGAAATTGTAGACCTTGTGTGAAAGATAGATGGCTATAAGTGAGCATAGAGTCTAGGCAAGTTAGAAATCCATCACCTAATATGCATTTGTTGCTCTTTGGATGTTTGAGATCCAATTGTCATTCTTGCAAGGACTTCCTAGAAAGCATAGAATAGATTGGGCCCTTTCTATGCACGCTAAAGAGCATTGGAGGGAAGAACATCCTTGAGGGACTATCGAGTAGCGAAAGGAAATATCTTTCTTGTATTGTGTGGGGAAATGGAAGAGAGTGCCATCATTGTTTGATCACTGGATGAGATACCTATAGAGCTTTGTATGGAGCAGATTCCCTAAGCGTGAGAGAAAAGGGGATGGATCAGGAGAGATAGAATGTCATAACTTGGTTCCTTCACCTTGGTGGCCTCATAGCTTGGATTGGGGGTGATATTTGCACTAGTTACCTAGGGTTTGTTGGAAATATTGTTGTCATTGATGTCAAAGATAAGGGGAGACTACATATGTCCAAGATAAAGATTGCAAGATGGAAATTGTTGGAAACATTGTTTCTGGATTATTGATGCCTAATTTGGATATTCTATCTTTGAAGGAATTTTTACCCTAGATACCTAGCTCAAATAGGAGCATAGGTTATATGGTTGGAAATCTTATTCTGAAACCTTTCCAATGGTATTCCCTCTAACTCCCTAGGAATGAGGAGATATGAATTTTTTCCTCCAACAACCCAACCAGAAAATTTAGATAGGCTCAGCCAGTCTTTATAGGTTGGCCCTGAAAGTGAGGACATAATACTATAAATACATGATCGATGTGCATATTTGTAGAGCAACCAAGCAAGAGATCAAGTTTGAGGTGCGTAGAAGTGATCTGAGGTGCGCTAAAGGAGACACAATGTCTTTTTGGGAGCTAAAGGTGTGTAAGAGAAGTCTGAGGGGTTTTCTTGTTCTTAAGGTGCACTATGAAGGAATGAAGGTTTGTAATGTTACAATGTGCACTGTTTTGAGGTTGTGATGTTGCAATATGCACTGTGTTGAGGTCGTGATGCTGCAGTCTGGGATCATATTCTGGGAATGATGCTATGAGGCTCACTAGGGCATGAAGGCTAAATGTGACTAGGGTTTGAAGCTATGTCTGAAGTATGAAGCATGCAGGTGAAATTAGAAGTACTATGTGTATAAGATCTTGGATTGGTTTCTACACATATCTTGTTGAGTTGGTGCTTAGGTGAGAGGATTAGTGTCTCCAACAAGTTGGTGCTTATATTGTAACAATAGGTTGGTGTCTACAGGTGTTGCTGAGTTGGTGCTCAATTAAAGAGATTGGTTTCTCTAGTAGGTTGGTGCCTACATCTTGTTGAGTTAGTGCTCAGTTAAGGAGATTGGTGTCTCCAACAGGTTGGTGCCTACATCTTGTTGAGTTGGTGCTCGATGAAGGAGATTGGTGTCTCTAGTAGGTTTGGGCCTACAATTTTTGTAACAATAGTTTGGTGCCTACAGACATTTATAAAGATAAGTTTTATGGTTTTCTCCCGATTGAGTTTCCATGTTAAACTCAATGCATTGTGATTTGAGTTTATATGTTATTATTGTTTCTCAGCTAATGAATGATTGATGAATGGTTAAATAAAGTTAAAAGTATCTTATACTGATTCACCTCCCTCTCAGTATAAACATAAGTTCAACAATTAGAATCAGAGTAGGTTCCTTTGGAAACAATCTAACCACTGGAAGGTAGATCTCAGGAGCACACATGGCCGGTCAAGAAGAATTCCTCTTCATAGCCATGGATACAAAGTCTATTGATAAAGAAAATGAAGACCATCAGAAATAAAAATAAGATTTAGAAGAAGAATACATTGACAAGGAAGTGAATCTTGAAGAAGAGCTCTTTAGTTCATTAGAAGAAATAGATAGATTCATGGGAAAGAATAAAAATTATAAAAAAACAATTGTAGAAATATGAAAAGAAGGATCATGATTTTGATGAAATGGAAAAAAAAGTTATCATCCCGAAGACTCAATTAGAAAAGGCACAAAGGATAGAAGAAGTGGTGAGAAGACAACTGAAAGAAAAAGAAGAAAATTGCGAGAAGCTAGAGGCTGAATTTATTTCCTTAAGAAAGGAACTAGAGAAAAAAACCGATCAATTGAATAGAAGCTTGGAGTTTGGAAAGAGTACTGAAATATTAGATAATATTCTCAGTTGCCAAAGTTCACCATTCATCAAGACATGTCTTGGCTACGACGAAAAACAAAAGACCCCTGAGGGAGATGCAAGCACTAAGGTCACAAAGTCATCTGAACAAGAAAATGAAGAAAAACCTAATAGCTATGCTAACATTCTCAAAGGATCCATCAACAATGAAAGAAACAATAGGAAATGAAATCATGACCAACATAAACCTGATTCTTTTCCCAAGAATAACATGAATGAGTTCAGAAGAGTTGTTCCACCAAGAAGGCCTTCCACAAACCGATACCAAAATCCCTTTCTTGGCTATTGTTTTTCTTGCAATAATTTTGGTCATAAGGCAATAGATTATAGAGCTTATGAAATAAGTGGTCATGTGAGATATAGAAATAGAGGTTCTTATAAGACCTCAAAGGATGATTATGTGAGCAACAAAACCAAAAGGTTTCATGGGTTTGCTAACAGAAAATACATTTCATTTGCTCCTCTACTTAATTACGATACTGAATGTTATAAGTGCAATAACTATGGGCACATAACACGTGACTGTAGAAACAACATAAAAAAGTCTCCTAAACAAAACAAGGAAGAAGATGTTCTAACAAGCATAGAGAAGAATTGGTGTGGAAAGGAAGCAAGAAGAATCGAAGAAGGACGAATGTGGACTTGCACTATATGCTCAAAATTAAGAGAACCAATGGTACATTGAGAATGGATGTTCAAACACATGACATGAGACCAGACCAAGTTTCTCACCTTGAAGGAAGAAAAAGTAGGCAGTGTTACTTTTGAAGATAATGTTTCTACAAGGATAGTTGAAAAAGGTACTGTTAGTGTTGATAATGGAAATACAAAGATACAAAATGTCTTGTATGTTGAAGGGTTAAAACATAATCTTCTAAGTGTCAGTAAAATGTGTGATCAAGGTTACAACCTCATATTTCACTCTAAAGGGTGTGAGATAAGGAAAGCAACTTCAGGAAGATTAGTGGCAAATTCAAACATAACCTCAAGCGATGTATACATATTCGATGAAGTAAAAGGAGAAAAATGTTGTATAAGAGTGATATCTCTTTCATCTCATTTAGTAAAGGGAAGCACAAGCTCACGGGGAGCACTCTTTTCCATTGATGTCAAAGGGGGAGAAGTTGCAGATAGAGGAAGAATTGCAGACACAAGGAAAGTTGTAGACAGGGAGAGTATCATAATTGACTAGGGGTTGCCATCAATGACAAAGGGGGAGACTATTGGAAATATTGTTGTTATTGATGTCAAAAATCGGGGGAGACTACAAATGTCCAAGATAAATATTGCAAGATGAAGATTGTTGGAAACATTGTTTTTAAATTATTGATGCTTAGTTTAGATACCATATTTTTGAAGACATTTTTACCCTATATACGTAGCTCAAATAGGAGCATACGTTATATGGTTGGAAATCTTATTCCTAGACCTCTTCGACGGTAAATGATATTCTCTCTAACTCCTTAGGAATGAAGAGATATAAATTTTTCCGTCCGACAAACGAGCGAGAAAATTTAGGTGGACTCAGCCAGTATTTACAGATTGGCCTTGAAAGTGAGGACAAAAATAATATAAATACATGATATATGTGCGCATTTGTAGAGAAACCAAGCAAGAGATCAAGTCTGAGGTGTGTAGAAGTGATCTGAGGTGCGCTAAAGGAGTTGGTGCAAGGCCTGAATTACAGAGCCTCATAAAAATAAATAAATGGATAAATACTTTCTAATCTACTTCTTTAATTACTGCTACTTAGTTTAGAATTTTCTTTTTTGATATTCTTCTACCAACATAAAATTGACAGTTTAGCAACGACAACATACTAACGACATAATAATTAACAACATAGCAACACCATCATACTAACAACATAATAATTAACAACATAGCAATATCAACATACTAACAACATCATAATTAACAACAATATAATGATAGCAGAAAATGCATAAGGTATTTACCTCAACCTGAAGCTCAACCTGAAGCTTAGTTGATTTAGCCATTTCTTGGTTGATGATGTTGATCCTGCCCAAACTGAGTATTAATCTCCCAGCCAACTAGGAACAACCTCTCTGACTCCCTAGCTCCAGGAATCTTTGCGGTTTCCTGGCTCCCGAGCCCAAAATTCTCAGCAACAACTGTGTCCCTGTGAGAGTCCTCAAGCCAAACTATTCACTGAAACTCCTCCTTCAACCTTTCTTCCTCCTCCTTCCCAAACTTTTACCTTCCCCCAAAACAAAATCTCTCCTCCCCAAGTTTTGTCCCCTCTCCCTTATCCTCCTTCCATTCTCCAACTGCCTTCTCCCCCATTATGTCCTCAACCACCTTATCCCTCCCATTAATTACTTCAACTACCAATTTTAATAATATTATAATAAAGATTCCATAAATTTATTTTAATAATTAATTAAATTAATATTTATCAATCATGATAATTCAACAGTTAATTAAGGTTGTTACATACACCCACTCTTCAAGAAACTTCGTCCCGAAGTTAGAGTATTTACAATACAAGGGAAATGACACATGGTTCATACATCAACATCAAATAAACAACATCATCAGTAAACAAAAAAAAACACTTATACATACTAGTGTACATGTGCAAGGAATGCATGTGTAGCTAGTATATACAAGACTCGTGCATGTACTAATGACAATAATTATCACACCTATAGTAATTATTGTATATGGCCAATCCTATCAACAAGACCATTCATTTCATAAAAGATAGTAAACCAATTAAAATGTTCGCAAAATCCCTCAATTATAGTAATTTAGCACAACAACGTTCATTTAGATAATTGTAGTTCGGTTAAGAAATTATAAATATACATATATACATATTTTCTTTTTAAAAAAGGGGGAAAACAATACATTCTATTATAAGGCGAAATCCTTGCACACTCTCAACTATTTCTATTCATCCTTCCTCCCTAACTTACTTCTGTCTTCCATCCCTACCCTTCCTCTGTTGGACTATCTTAGAGCGTCAACTATATTGACCCAACTCCAAATAGAACCCGTAAGCAGAAGTGTCAACTCTCTTGACCAAACTTCTCCAACATACAACTGACAACCAACATCACATGTCTAAGGGAGAGTGAGCTAACACTGCCCTCCCATGAATCTAGGTTTCAGAGGATACACAGTGGGAAATGCCTCCACTCCTCCTAATATGACTAGGGTCCACACCCTACCATGGAACACACAATGGCACTGTGTTGTTGAGAATTTTGTCATCGTATATTCAATTTTAGGCAGTCTCACCACATGAAAAACCTGCATTGGACCATATATCATAGCAATGCATTCGAACCAACATAATTTCACATACAAAGATTCATACCATATTGTTTCTCGGTCGTTGTTCACGACATCAACTTTATTTATCATTATCCTTTGGCTATTTCATAGCCCATTGACCTGCAGATTAGTCTATAACACAAACTCATACATATCTATGCATTATCACCATGCAAATGCATTCAACCATAATCTCAATTCAGTATCCACGTACCAACAACTTTAAATGTACACAATTTTCAAGTTAGAAATAGATCGCATAATATCCCCATAATTCAAATAACGTTAAACATTTATAGAATTGACATTCTCATAATAGATTGCATAATATCCATCATCATTCAAATAACGTTAAACATTCATAGAATTGTCATTCACATAATAGATTGCATAATATCCATCATCATTCAAATACCGTTAAACATTCATAGAATTGACATTCACATAATAGATTGCATACTATCCATCATCATTCAAATAACGTTAAAAATTCATAGAATTGACATTCACATAGGTTCATACGTCTTAAAAGTTCAAGTGTATCATTAATAGTTTCACATTGAATAGAAAATAAAGGTGATTAGGCCTTAGGTAATGCTAACTGTCTAATTCAAAAGGTGGCATTACATACACCCAACCTTCGAGAAACATATTCTCGAGGTGGTAAAAAAAAGTGACGGATGATCTCATCGTAAGGTCTCGACATCCTCCCAAGTAGCAGATCATGTGCTATACTTGTCCCACTGGACCTTAACTTGGTCTACCAGACGGTTCCTGAGTCGTAGGACCCTACAATCCAATATGCGTAACGGTTTTACCGTGAGGGTTCCCGCGTCTGATATCTACAATTCCTTCCAATTCAGTATATGAGATTCGTCAGCAACATAATGATGTAGAACAGATACATGAAAAACATTATGAGTTTTATGCAAGTGGGGTGGCAGTACGAGACGATAGGCAACGAGTCCAATTCTCTCTTGGATTTTGAATGGTCCTATAAATCGAGGGGACAACTTTGTCCCCTTCCTGAACCAAATGGTACTCTTATTAGGCATGATACGAATGAAAACTTGATCTCCCACTTTATAACTTCGGTCAGTCCTATGCGCATCAACATAAATTTTCTGTCTATCCTGTACTTCCTTTAGTCTCTGCCTAATCTGAATCACTTGTTCCTCCATCTCTTGAATCAATTCTGGCCCAACTGTCACTCGGTCTTCTAACCTTTCCCAACTCAACGATGTTCTGCATGGCCTTCCATACAGAGCTTCGTAGGGTGGAATTCCAATGGAGCTATGAAAACTGTTATTGTAGGCAAACTCTACCAAAGGTAGGTACTTCTCCCAATGGTTTTGATTATCCATAACATACATCCTAAGCATGTCTTCCATAACCTGGTTTACTCTCTCAGTTTTCCCATCATTTTTAGGATGATAAGCGGTGCTTAAGTTCAACTGAGTCTCCGACGCTGACTGCAAACTTGTCCAAAACCTAGAAGTGAATCTGAAGTCCCTATCTGAAATGATCTTCGTGGGTAACCCATGCAAACGGATGACCTCACTTACAAACACGTGTGCCACATCAGTGACATCGTAAGTGTCTCTAACCGGAATAAAATGAGCACTCTTGGTCAACTTATCAACTATCAAAAGAATGGCATTGTGTCTATGTGATGTGAGCGACAATCCCACAACAAAATCCATAGAAATGACTTTCCATTTGGACATAGGGACATCATGCGATTGTAGGAGACCTACCGGGTGGTGGTGGTCAGTTTTCACTTGTTGACACTCTAGGCACTTGGCAAGGAAATGACTACATCACGCTTCATGCCTACCGAGAAGAAAAGATTCTTCATGTCTGCGTACATTTTCTTCACACCCGGATGCGCACAATAAAGTGCTCTATGGGCTTCCTTGAGTATGATGCTTCGAATATCCCCACCTTAGGGGATGTACATCCTTCCTTGATATCTTAATAGTCCATCTGCTTCCAGGCTATATCCTTCATACTTTGGATCTAACTGCCTTCCACTTTGGAGGATTGAAGTAACATTTAAATACCAACTATCTCCAAGAAGTTGTCCCAACACATGCTCCCTAAGATTGACTTTTAAGGGTACTAAGGAGAAGACACCTGGTCCCCTACTCAAGGAATCCACGACCACATTTTCCTTTCCCTTAATGTACGAAATTCCAAAATCGTACTCACTCATAAACTCACTCCATCGCCTCTGCCTGGCATTGAGATTCCTTTGAGTGAAGATATGTTTTAAACTTTTATGGTCTGTTTTGAGCTCAAAGTTTCGCCCCACTAGATAGTGCCTCCAAAGTTTCAGGGCTAGCATTACAACTGCCAACTCTAAATCATGAGTAGCGTAAAGATCCTCATGTTGCTTCAAATTCCTTGACGCATACGCTATCACTCCTCCATCTGCATTAGCATGCCCCCAATCCTTGCTTCGAGGCATCCGTGCAGACTGTGAAGTCTTTTTCCATATCCAACACTTGTAGGATTGGTGCACTATATAGTAACCTCTTAAGCTCGATGAATGCACTATCACATTCTTCTGTCCATTCATACTTGACCCCCTTGCACTGCAAAGTGGTAATGGGTTTCTCTATTTTAGAGAACCCTTCCACAAATCTCCGATAATAACCTACTAGCCCCATGAAGCTTCTTACCTCATGAGCATTTTTCGGCACTGGCCATTCCATAATGGCCTTTAGATTTTCTGGGTCCACAAAGATTCCTTCACTGGAAATGATATGACCTAAATAGTGAATTTCTTTCTGGAAGAAATAACACTTCGATAACTTGCCATACAATTTGTTCTCTCTAAGGCATGACAACACCACTCGCAAGTGTTCCTCGTGTTCTCTTTCGTTTTTGGAATAAATGAGGATATCATCTAGAAAGACCTGTACAAAGCGGTCTAAGTACTTTCAGAATACACCATTCATGAGGCTCATGAATACTGTTGGTGCATTGGTCAAACCGAAGGGTACTACAATGATCTCGTAATGCCCAAACCGAGTTCGAAATGCAGTTTTAGGAATATCGCCTTCCTTAATTATTACCTGGCGATACCCTGATTGCAAATCAATTTTTGAGAACACCGCTGCTCCTTTCATTTGATCAAAGAGATCATCTATCCATGGCATTGGGTACCTATTTTTCACTGTAGCACGGTTCAAGTCCCTGTAATCTATACACATTCGTAAGGAACAATCCTTCTTCTTCACAAAAATTACTGGTGCACCCCAAGGTGAGACACTAGACCTTATTAGCCCTAAGTCGAGTAGTTCTTTCCACTGCATCTACAACTCACAAAGTTATGGCGCTGTCATCTTATATGTAGTCTTGGAAATTGGCTTTGCACCAGGTTTTAGCTCAATGGTAAAATCAAGCTCCCTCTCAGGAGGTAACCCTGGCAACTCTTTCGGAAAAACATCCTTAAACTCTGACAATACCGGGTGTTGATCCAAGGAGGGCCCTTTCCTTTCATTGACTGCTTCCACTACATATAATCGACAACTTTGCCTCACGCTACGTTTAACCTTCATGGTTGAGATAAAGCGTAGAGACACTTTCCTCCATACACTGTGGATCTCTACTGACCTTCCTTCATTGTTAACACAAAACAACCTTTTCGCGAAACAATCTACCATAGCTCGATGGGATTCTAACCAGTCCATTCCAATGATTAGGTCATACGTCCCAAGAGCAGTGACATACACCTGCAACCTAGTAGTACACACTCCCAGGTCTACTAGACAATTATCGACGCTAGGTCCTACTGCTTGTTTTTCTCTGAAGCCATCTCGACTTGTTTAAATTCATTGTGCTCGTAGGTTGTCAACCCACACTTTTCTAATGCTTAAGGTGAAATGAAACTACCTGTAGCACCAGAATCAAATAAAATTTTAACATTGACATGATTTAGCGTACCTGATGACTCCACCACCGTAGATTGATGTTCTGTCTAACAATTATTAACTGTTGCATAAATCTGGTGGCTACTACTTGCTCTTCCCATCGATGCCTTTCCTTCTCTATGCACAAATCCTGCTTGCAACTCTGGGCAGTCACGCTGGTAATGGGGTCCTCCATACCCCCAACACGTAACACAAGATGGAACCTGCGCACTGCCCTGTGACGGTCTCTGAAATGAGTTCCTTTCCTTGGAGCCCCTTGCTGCTCCCTGAGAAGGTCGTGGACCTGCCTGCGTCGTTGGTTATGAGTGGGATGCTGCACTCGCTGTTATTGAGATACTTGTAGCAACTACTCTAGGTGCGACTCTATTGCCATAAGGAGGCGACCTAGAGCTCCCTCCCTTGGAGAAGGTCCTAGGGGCCTTCCCCATGAATCCATGATGTTGTGGAAAGGTTGATCTCATACCTCTGTTTAAGCTCATATGCTCCTCTGCATAACGTGCATTTTCAACTGCTTCAGCTACTGACGATGGTTTCCACATCCGTACCATGGTCCTTATCTTAGGGTTTAACCCATACACAAAACGTTCTGCCTATCGTTGATCGGTATCCATGTACGAGACATATTTTACCAACTCCATGAACATGATCTCGTACTCTTCCACGGTCCTGTTTCCTTGAACTAGAGCATGAAATGCTCCCCCCTGTTGTTCCTCGTAGTAATCCGACAAATATTTCCTTTGGAACCCTTCCTCAAAAAGTTCCCATGAAACGATGTATGGGTAAGGTGCAACTACCTCTCCAGGTTACCCCACCAGTTCAAGGCACTGTCCCTCAACTGAAAGATTGCTATTTTTGCCTTTGATGTGGAAACATAGTCTCTTAAGGTGAAACATCGTGTCATTCCTTCCAACCATGCCTCCGCATGTTCACTTGCACGACCCCCGACAAACTCTGGGAGTTTGATCTTATGTAGTTCTTTGGTGATGTCCACGGGTGGAGGCCCTCCCTCTGAGTCCCTCGACGCTTCAGGGTTACGTACCCCAAATGGTGGGGGTTCCACTTCGACATTTGCTGACTGACACCCCTTTAATGTCTCATTAATAGCCTCCAAAGAGCGCAAAATGAGAGCTAATTCATGTGATGGTGGTGGCAGCGCCGACATTGGCGGTCCTTGCGACGATGCCCCTTTGCCTTGATTTCCTCAATTCCTAACCATCTTGAATATTTGAATCTGCATCAAATCAAATGCTTGTCAGGGAAGAGTTTTAAGGCAATCCACATTCGCTCAACTTATACTTGTCTGTAAACATACATTACTCTCTTTAGGGCAAGTGGCTAAAGGTCGGGGTCGAAAGCCTCTAAGCTTGATAACTTGTTTGGGTAAGTTACTAACCCTCCTGTCTTGCTAGGTAAGCTAGCATTGTGGGGCACTCATAAATTACCCTTACTTACATGTTTGATCAAGCACCTAACCCAATTATAAAACACCTAATCTATCTATATATATTTAATCATAATTTAATCGATTATGTAGCTATATAATTCATTCATAATTCATTATTAACATTTTCAAATTTAACTATTTACTAACTACTAACTATTAAATATTAAATATTTATACCATTAACTATTTACTAAAGTTTTAAATTATTTTTAATATAATTTTATTATTATTATTATTATTTATATTATTAATAGTTTTTTTTTAAATTATATATATATATATATATATATACTAAATAAACAAAACTATTTTATTTTTTATTTTTTTAATTAATTAAATAAATATATCATGTAAAAAAAAATTGAATAACCTTGGGCATCGTGGGACCTCCCATGAGGCCCACGTCCCCCACCCGCTCTCACTTTGCTCAAACCCTACCCTTCATACAACGCACATTATTCTACCCTGCCCCTTCCTCTGCACATACGAGGGTTTGAGGGTTGGCCTCGGCTCCATGGCTGACTGCCCAAAGGCACAACCATGGCCTCCATGCCAGTCTATCCCTTTTCCGGTTGAGCACAGTCTGGTTGAGCGATAAGCCCCATATTTAGCATAGGCCATCGTGGGATCCTCCTTGACGCTTGGTCAATGTGCGCTTGGCTTTGGAAGCTCGTGTTGTTGTTGCTTGTGTTGGTGGTGCGATGTGCTGCACTGCATGCACCCTCTTTGGATCCCTCATGGGCTCCTCCCTTCAGTAGTGCAATGGACTGTATTCCCTTGTGGGCTCTTTCCTTGTGACCCGGTGTGCGTTTGATCTTGAGCTCGGGCTTTGGCGCACTAGTAGATGCCAAAGCGCAAAGGGATAGCGCGAGGCAAGCATGCCGGGTAGGAGGTGGGCGCGTTTCAGCTCGACCATGGCTGAGTGGTGTAATGTCCCCACTTTGGGACATCATCACAGTGCAGAGATTTATGATGACCAGAGTAGCCAGATGGATGTTATAGCGAGTACAAGG
This sequence comes from Picea engelmannii, assembly GCA_009831015.1. Classification (NCBI taxonomy): domain Eukaryota; kingdom Viridiplantae; phylum Streptophyta; class Pinopsida; order Pinales; family Pinaceae; genus Picea; species Picea engelmannii. The sequence continues at coordinate 40,140 of ML776749.1, read as the reverse complement.
GTATTTGAGAGGCATTGTGGGGTCCATCTTGCATTGATCATCATATTCCATCATTATAATCCATTCCACATAGGTTGGCTTTGGTTTCATTGCATTCCGACAATTTCCATGATTTTGACTATTTTGAGCTATAAGTTAATTGAAATCACTGAAGAGGTCATTTTGGGCACATTACTTGGAGGAACCTCTCAGTGTAATATCTCATTGGAATCAGGAGGAGAAAAACTACAGGATGGGATGGATAGAAGTGACTTTCAGTGGCCAGGGAAGCCACAATGAGAGATACGGTGTTTTTCAGAGGTAAAAAGGTTGATTAATTAATTAAATATTAATAAAATGAAAGTCACTTTGGAGGGGCAAGGTGAGACAAAAAGTATAAAAGGAAGACAAGGGCCTCTACTCAGGATTCATGTATGTTTTATCTTTGGATTTCTGGCTTTTAGCTAGTGAGCCCAACATTGGGGGTTTTGAGGGTTTTGACTTAACAAACCTTAGAGGACGATTCGGTGGTGAAAGATTCCACCTAGCTTGTCCCAAGCTTGGTCTCGGAGATGCAATATGCTCCCACACCATTCTAGTTCCA
>ML776749.1:11536-35269 GCA_009831015.1 Picea engelmannii | reverse complement strand
TGGTAGAGATTTGGAGGATGGACTCATTCCGAGATGAGGCCATGTGTCATGTGCAGGAGGTTCACAGGGTTGATATCTTTCAGGACTATGCTTCGCAGAGTATTGCAGTTCACTTCCTGATATGGGATCCAGGGGGTGGAGTACACTATTGTTCGTCTTTCGATGGGTTCTACTATGTACCCCACAGGTGGACATGGGATCCTGGTATTTTACTTGGAGGGATTTGGGTATTGCTTGAGGACAAGCAATTTTCTAGCAGGGAGGACTGTAATGTCTCCACTTTGGGACATCATCACAGTGCAGAGATTTATGATGACTAGAGTAGCCAGATGGATGTTATAGTGAGTACATGGGTATTTGAGAGGCATTGTGGGGTCCATCTTGCATTGATCATCATATTCCATCATTATAAGCCATTCCGCACAGGTTGGCTTTGGTTTCATTGCATTTCGACAATTTCCATGATTTTGACTATTTTGAGCTATAAGTTAATTGAAATCACTGAAGAGGTCATTTTGGGCACATTACTTGGAGGAACCTCTCAGTGTAATAGCTCATTGGAATCGGGAGGAGCAACACTACAGGATGGAATGGCTAGAAGTGACTTTCAGTGGCCAGGGAAGCCACAAGGAGAGATAAGGTGTTTTTCAGAGGTAAAAAGGTAAATTAATTAATTAAATATTAATAAAATGAAAGTCACTTTGGAGGGACAAGGTGAGCCAAAAAGTATAAAAGGATGGCAAGGGCCTCTACTTAGGATTCATGTATGTTTTATCTTTGGATTTCTGGCTTTTAGCTAGTGAGCCCAACATTGGGGGTTTTGAGGGTTTTGACTTAACAAACCCTAGAGGACGATTCAATGGTGAAAGATTCCACCTAGCTTGTCCCAAGCTGGGTCTTGGAGATGCAGTATGCTCCCACACCATTCTAGTTCCAGATCTACTTAGTTGCAGGAGGATTCCACATCAGTGACTTGTGCAGATAGAGAGAAGGCACACCAGTTGGGGGTTTTCAGCAAGGGGGGCACACCATTCTTGGAGAGAGACACATTGCAGGTGATTGGCAGGGCTTTTGGAGATTCTATCACCTGGTTTCTTCTTGTAGGGTCTTCACCATCATTCCTAGTGCTTTCTGAGAGAGTTTTATGGCTCAGATTATTTCTTAGAGCAGTGGGACGAATTGAAGAGAAGGAGGGTGTTTTTGAGATTCAGATCTAGTCAGTTTGGAGGGGTTACACTTCATATCTGACCCTGAGACTTCACCTAGTGACTTGCAGTGTCCCGATCTATATTCCTGGGGAGTTTCAGAGCATTTGGAGGCCTCCTTCATCAGGGGCGAATTATCTAGGATTTCAATCATCCAGTGGGGCGTACCATTCAGTGGAGGAGTTCAAATCTACAGGGTTTGAGAGTGGATTTGGAGATTTGGACACTTGGGTTGTCCTTATAGTTGTTCGATCTACCAGTTGGCATATTTCTTGGGGTAATGGACACTTTTGGCAGCAGGGCCAAATTATTGAGGGCTTCAGCATTCTAGCAGAGTGTGGCACCTTCCAGCTTGGGGGTTTAGCATTCTTACGGCCCAGATCTATTGTATTCAGTCTTCATTGTATATCCAGCCTTTGGAGGCGTGTTGGAGTCTTCTATTGGAACATTTTGTAGCAACTCTTTTATTTATCTTCTTGGCCATCTGTTGAGCATTCCAGATCGGCATCTTCATTGTAGCAGGTTTCTCTATCTTATGAATTAAAGCTATTTGAGATGTTTTGGCTTGTCTATCATATTGCATATGGTTGAGGTATGTTCCATGGTTGTCTCTTTTTGTTATTTGTTGCATACACACATATAAACACATCAGTAAACCCTAAGGCTAAAATCAAGAGGCCATTCAGCAAGTGAACACAATAAACAAGTAGGACAACGGAGTGTTTGACGAAATACCTCACTCAGAAAAAGTTTTAAAAAGACACCAAAACCGTGATGATCCTTGCATAATGGCTTGGGATCATTACAAGTGGTCTGAAGCGTCGGGTGTGCTGGTGCGAAGCGCTGCCAAGTATGGAAACATTGGTATCTTTGAAGGCTTTGGTCAAATGTGCCGACTTCATCTTGGCTGGATCCCCAGGAGGGAAGAGGTGCTTGGAGGTTGCATTGGGTGACCTCCATGCATCCCTGGCTATAAACCCAGATAACGCTAAGGATTACGATCTGTTGGGTAGGTGCTACAAGAGGAAAGGGCTCAAGGCTGAAGCTTGCCAAGCATTCAAAGATGCTCTTAGAATTGAGCCTTCTTATCGTGATGCCAATCAAGCTTTCTCTCGCTTGTAATCATCATACCCCTTTACCAAAACTCTGTTTTTATTCGGCGAATTAAATTGCATTTTAATTCATGCAAAACAGTGAGCAAGGCTAACTCCCTCCATCCTCCCCTCACGACAACTGCATCTATATCCATGCTATATTTCTTCATTGCCTGCTATTTTGTTTTCTGCTACTTTTTATTCATTTTCCATTTCAATTCATCTTGTTATTTGTTTTTCATCGTGAATAATAGATCCATGTTTATATTATTTTGTTTCATATTACATTTGTCTTTATTTCATCTAGTTTTCTATCATCAATAATAAGTTCCTTATTTAGTTTCCTGATACTTGTGTACTCTTTTCTTCCATTTCATTTTATTTGATTTTCCATCTTGAGATAATAAGCCCATGTTTATGTTATCTTACTCTTCTATTCTTGTTTTCATTTCATTTTTCTGGGTCTTTTTAACCCTGCTTAGGTTTCTTCTAATTGTTGGTTGTATTGTTTCCTCCTACTCTTCTATTGGGTCTCTTTTGCCCCTCTTGGTTTGCTTATTATTGTTGGTTGTAGCTAGTACTTTTTTACCCATTTTGATATTTAGTGGACAGTTAAACGAATTTCAATGTCAGTTTGAATTTCTAAATACCAAGAAAATTGTGCAAACTCAAATTATTATTATTATTATTATTTTCATTGTTGGTTTAATGATTTGCTTACACAATTTAATCGCCATCATTTTACCGTCCTTTGATTTCAAGCTTTCATGCTTGAGAAATGTAAGTGCTGCTTACTATGGGGTTATAAAACAATCGATTCTATTCAGTTCAAGCTGGTAGAGTTCCTTCTTCTACTGCAACTTCTAAAATGTGTGGTCGTATAAAGTTTAAAGTTAAACCACAACCATGCCTCGAGAATGTTTGTAAGAGTTATCCTACCATCTCTCTTTATTTCTCTGTTGAACATGCTTATTCAGTCTCTAACTTCAGATCTTTCTTGGAACTTCCGAGTAATAAAATGCAGAGATGAATGGGTTTGAAGCACGATGTTAAATATGCTCCTATAACAATACATATTCACATTGAAAATATATGCATTTTAGTTCTTAGAGAAGCAAAAACTTTTTTTTTTTAAAGATACTTTTTTTTATCTAACCTTGTGCAAATATTATTTTTTTGATACAGGAATATGGGGTTGTGGCTGGGATAGGAGATGGGAGGATGAGACACTTTGCATAACTCCTTCCTGCCACTCATCATTTCATCACTTGGGTTATGTTTTTTTTTTTTTTTTTTTCTAGGTTTCTCTGTTTACTTCCTTTAGGGTTTCTGGGGTTGTGTATGGGTAAGCCCTAGGTTTCAATTTTGAAACCAGGCTCTGATACCATTTGTAAGGTTTGAATTACAGAGCCTCATAAAAATAAATAAATGCATAAATACTTTCTAATCTACTTCTTTAATTACTGCGACTTAGTTTATAATTTCATATCTTGATATTCTTCTACTAGCATAATAATTGACAGTTTAGCAACAACATACTAACAACATAATAATTAACAACATAGAAACAACAACATACTAACATCATAATAATTAACAACATAATAATTAACAACAATATAATGATAACATCAATATAATGATAACATAAAATGCATAAGGTATTTACCTCAACCTGAAGCTTAGTTGATTTAGCCATTTCTTGGTTGATGATGCTCATCCTGCCCAAACTGAGTATTAAACTCCCTGACAACTAGGAACAGTCTCTCCAACTCCCTAGCTCCAAGAATTCTTGTGGTTTCCTGGCCCCCGAGCCCAAAATTTCCAGTAACAACTATGTCCTTGTGAGAGTCCTCAAGCCAAACTGTTCACTGCAACTCCTCCTCAGCCTTTCTTTCTCCTCCTTCCTAATTTTTTACCTTCCCCAAAAACAAAAGCTCTCCTCCCCAAGTTCTGTCCCCTCTCCCTTATCCTCCTTCCATTCTCCGATCGCCTTCTCTCCCATTAATTCCTCAACCACCTTATCCCTCCCATTAATTACTTCAACTACCAATTTTAATAATATTATAATAAAGACTCCATAAATTTATTTTAATAATTAATTAAATTAATATTTATCAATCATGATAATTAAACAGTTAATTAGGGTTGTTACAGTTGGGGTGTCTTTTTGGGAGCTAAAGGTTTGCAAGAGAAGTCTAAGGAGTTTTCTTGGGATTTTCTTGTTCTTAAGGTTCGTTATGAAGGAATGAAGCTCTGTGATGCTGTAATGTTCATTGTTTTGAGGTTGTGATGTTGTAATATGCACCGTGTTGAGGTTGTGATAGTGTAATGTGCGTTGTTTTGAGGTTGTGATGTTGCAATATGCGTCGTGTTGAGGTTGTGATGCTGCAGTATGGGATCATATTCTGGGAATGATGTTATGAGGCTCACTAGGGCATGAAGGCTAAATGTGACTAGGGTTTGAAGCTATGTCTGAAGTATGAAGCATGCAGGTGAAGTCAAAAGTACTATGTATATGAAGATCTTGGATTGGTATCCACACATATTTTGTTGAGTTGGTGCTCAGGTGAAGGGGTTGGTGTCTTCAGCAGGTTGGTACTTGCAAATATTGTAATAGTAGGTTGGCGCCTACAAATGTTGTTGAGTTGGTGCTCAATTGAGGAGATTGGTGTCTCCAGTAGGTTGGTGCCTACATCTTGTTGAGTTGGTGCTCAATTAAGGAGAATGGTGTCTCCAGTAGGTTGGTGCCTACATACATTTATAAAGATAAGTTTTATGGTTTTCTCATGATTGAGTTTCCTTGTTAAACTCTGTGCATTGTGATTTGAGTTTATATGTGATTATTGTTTCTCAACTAATGAATGATTAAATAAATTAAAAAGTATCTTACACTGATTCAACCCCCCTCTCAGTATAAGCATAAGTTCAATAGGGTTGGGTGGAAAATTTCTTGGACTATCTTCTAGTAAAAGATATGTGTTTTATTGTTGTTTATGAATATAAAAAATATGTTATTTTCTTTCACAGAAATCTATGCAACTTGCATGTTGTGTGTGCTTATGCTTAAAATATAGTCATCGGTATTCGATTGCGATGATTTCTGTTAGCCGATGCTTATTTAAATCCGTTGTATTTTAATTATCGCACATGTGCATGTATTTTACTTAATTCTAGTTCTCCATGGGAAGCTTACTCAATTGGTATCATGGGGACATGGCCTCTAAACACTGTAATTTGAAAGCCTTGTATCATGGCTACCCATCTTATGGCTAGGAGTGTTGGGTGGGGATGCCATAGTTGTAGAATAACAAAAGTAAAAATAGTGAATAATCTATTGTATGCGGATGCCATAGTTGTAGAATAACAAAAGTAAAAATAGTGAATAATCTATTGTATGTTGGAAAGCCCCAAGAAGATTCTAAGTGGGAGAGTGGTTCACTTGACTTTAGTATTTTAGACATTATTTAAAGGAAATAATTTTATATCTAAGAGTCTAGGTGAGGTAAGTAGTGAGGTATAAGGGGTGTAATAAAATTCATTTAAGTTTTTTGGTGGAAGGTCACATATTAATACCTCTAAGAAGAAATGGTTAATGAGTTTAAGAAAAAAATTAAGAAGAAATATTTCATGAGTTTAAGAAACAATTGTTAAGAAGAAATAGTTAATGAGTTTAAGAAAAAAATTAAGAAGAAATATTCCATGAGTTGAAGAAAAAATTGTTGAATTTTTGATAACATGTAGCATACAATATTAATAGTCACTATTATACTAGTTTTCAAACGTTTTCATACTTTTTTGTATTGTTATTTGTAGTAATAGTCACTATTATACTAGCTTTCAAACATTTTCATTTTTTTTTTTTTTTGTATTGTTATCTTTAGTTAGTGGGATAGATAGTTGTTGAGAGCATTGCAATTACATGGACAATTTACTCTGCTTTAGGTAGTTTTTTTTAATTGCTTTGTTATGCTATGTTGGTTTGTCATTCATCATACTAGTTTTCAAACGTTTTCATACTTTTTTGTATTGTTATTTGTAGTAATAGTCACTATTATACTAGCTTTCAAACGTTTTCATGCCTTTTTGTATTGTTATCTGTAGTAATAGTCACTATTATACTAGCTTTCAAAAGTTTTCATTTTTTGTATTGTTATCTTTAGTTAGTAGGATAGATAGTTGTTGAGAGCATTACAATTACATGAACAATTTACTCTGCTTTAGATAGTTTTTTTTTAATTGCTTTGTTATGCTTATGTTGATTTGCCATTCATCATGAGATAAATAGTATTGGGGAGTTTAAGAGGGTATGTTGAGTAGATACTTGGATAATATAAACTTGAAAACATGTCGGTGTTTTTTTTAATACAAGGCATATGTTTTTAATGAAAATTTATTTTATATCTTTTTGTCAAAACTTTTGACAACCTGAACTTTCATTGTAAAGTCTTCAACCTAAATTGTAGTATGCAAAGGAGAAATGGGATAACAAATAAATTTATTTTATGATAAAACATTGTTGTCGAGTTTTGAAGCTCGAATAATTCATAAATCAAGCATTCTTAAATTCACATTGGATTTTTTTTTAAACTTTCAATGACCTTTTGGCATTGCAATATTGAATTTGATGTGATGTTTCATGCAAACAAAAGTTTGTTTATGATGTAGTGTGGTTAATATAGTAATGGTGTTTTGTGATGTTGATTGTGTATAAATGTGTTTATGAGGTTTCATCATTATTAATTATAAAAAAAGTTTATTTACAATTTATCAAATTTTTTTATTGAAATTAAAAAAAATGATTTATATATATATATATATATATATATATATATATATATATTAATTTTATAATTTAAAAATATAAAAAAATATATAAATAATGTGTTTGATTTTGTTAAATTTAAAATGATAAAAAATAATGAAAGAAAAAATAAGTAGAAGTTTGAATATTTTATGTTTTAAGAAAAATATAAGTTAATATTCATTATATTATGCAAAATTATAAATCCTCTTCCTGAATGTAATTACATTGATTTGTACAATAAATGAAAATGGAAGTGAGAATGGTGAAAGGTGCATCTAAAGTATCATGTGTCAATTGTTGTATTAATATTGTAATAAATGCCAAGGAGCATATAATAGACTTTTTATATTTGAATGCAAAAAATATTGAATTCTCCCAGTGAGGTAAAGTCTTATGATTTGATAAGGTAAAAGGTAAAGTCTTATTGTGTGTTAATTTATTTCTTTCTATTTTGCTTTTTTCCGTTTATGACTGCCTGCCTCTCACAATAAAATGCAGGAAGAATATGGATCGAAGAACAAATAAAACCCATGGGCATTGAAATCGTCGACAATGTTTGACTAAACATCAAGACATAATTTATTGCCTATATAGTAATGTGCATGGCATTCTCACCAACTAGTCTTTTCGAGGGTCTATAGTTTTACTATTGAATCTAGTCTCATCGAGGATGATGAAATTTCCGAATTAGGAAGAGATGGTACAACCTTTGAAAGGTGATAGAAAGTGATGCCCGTTTACATTATATGGCCTGATACAAGTAAATAATGAAAAACTTAATTCCTGAAGTTTAATTGTTATATAGTGAAACAAGGTTTGCTTCTTAACCTTAAGATTGAGGCATTATTGAGACACAGAGCAGGAGCATGGCTATAACTACTAAAAAAAACTAGCTTCGTCTATACTTTCTGATGCAACAAATGATTCTCAACTCCATGCCACACTTGCAAAGCTATGGCCATCCCAGCATGAAGGTACCCCTCCTGTAAGATGGTGGGAAAAAACAACCAGCATTTGATTGGCTAGGCAGCCCAAGAAGGACTTTGAAACCAGCCATTGGTCAAGTATGATGTAATTTCAGCCTACTTTGAAAGGTAAGAAAATAATAAATGCAAAATTGGCAGTGATGTTCACAAAACCATGGGGACTATCTTCCACATGGGCAATATCATTCCCTCACTCACCCACATCATGAAGGTTTCGGATGAAGTTTAGATCAGATGGTTGCACGTCTGTTACAAGGGCAATTTCCGAGGGTTTAGGGGCCAGTAACTTCATCCGAAGAGTACGTGACTTGGATCACTGGGTTGCTTAAGGCTAGCACCCGTCCCCATATCTTGGTTGGGTGGTAGCTTTATGAGATTTAGATACGGGTAGAATTGCAACCAGATAAGGAGTGGCCTAGGCATCAGAATTCTATAGCGGCTGCTTACCCCCTTTTTATATCATTGTCTTCATTGCTTTTGGGCTGAAAATGGGGCTGATCTTGTAATTGATGCTGATTTTCATGTCCTCACAATTAGTTCTGATTTTTAACAGTTTTATTAATTATAAAAAATGTTATCAAGTTCTACGCTGCCGTTAAGATGGATGGTTGACCTTATACTTGGATTATATATATATTCCTTGGCATACGTCATTAACCCTAGACAGCCGGTCTTTTGACCTTGTGCTATTTTGTGTAAAAGGTGCAGGTGATTGTGCTATTTTGTGTAAAACGTGTAGGTGAGTGGCTCCTATACAATGTAATGTTAACTAAAAACATGTTTTCAATATAACATTTTGTAATTTCTTTATATTAACTATGAATTATATAATAATAATAATCTAATTTTAAAATTATGTAAAAATATAAGAAATACAATATTCACCAAAAACATTTTTTTTATTTTACCAACTATATAATATTATTTCAATATAATAACAATGCTCGAAGATTCCACATATTATTCTGAACAAGAAAACAGAAGAAGGTAATTCAGTTGTTTATAACTTGAACACGAATCTGTGGCATAGCAGCTTGAGTTCTTTAACCACGAATCTATGACATAGCAGCTTGGGTTCTTTAACCACTGTATCACATTAAAAGTGACGATGTGGTGGGGAGTGGCAAGTTATCCATGTGAACACAGCATGTAAGAAGGACTTGCACTGATATTACACTGACCAGAAGGTCGGGGTGGGAATGGAAGTTATCTGTTGGCTATTTTCACCTTCTTCTGAAAACACTTTGTTTGAAGAATTAGAAACTGTTATTGTTTGTGTACAATTTTCACATACCAAGATTCCATGCTTCGTATTAGTATATGGCCATAGGATTTCAAGGTAACTTGGTTTATGGTGAGCAATGGGCATATAACCAGGGTCCAGAGGTGATCTTCATTTTACATTTTCTCATGCAACATTCATTCAGATTTCCCAACAAGAAATCGTGGATTTGAAATTAAAATCTGTAAAACCAATCCTCATTAATAAAGCATCACAGATTCGAGTAAAATCTTCTCTACCTGTTCTTTTGTCGGTTCATGGCCATGTTGTAGACTTGTAGTCCTAGCTTCTGTTTCATCTTGAAGATACCCTGTTGGGCCCTTTCACTTTCTTCTTCCTGTCGCTGCACTTTTTTCGCTCGGGCTCAGATATTCGCTCCTCCCATTGTGCAATTCTGAGGCTCAGACAATTGACAATATCATTATGCACTTAATGTTTCCCATCCAGAACAACTTCTCTGTTTGGCAATCCTTCACTCGCTGCTACCTCTCTGACCTCCCCGATTTCTTCACACTCATATCAACAACCTCTCTTTGATCATTAGCTTGAATCCCGACTGCAATTGAAAGATCCAAAGTATGCAGCTCCTCTCCAATCTGCAAGTGAATCAATCGCATCCAATTTGGAAGTTTAAATTGCTCAGTTTTCCAAGTTCTCCATCCATTGAATCTCTGGCAACATTTTCAGCCATGAAGGGATTGTTATGCCATGCATCCATTCCCTGAACTTGATATTAAATTTATTTTGTTTCAAAATTGTCTTAATTTTCTTGAGGACTGTCAACTACGCAGCATTCTTTGGTCTCACTTTTGATTGATCGTAAGTGGCCGCTCATACCTCCCACTGCAAACATGGACACCTAATAAACATGGAGTCACATTGGAGCCCATTGAGCAGCTTTGCCTGGTCAAAATAAAAAATCTCCATCATCAACTAAAACACCATATCTTTGTGAACCTTGACCCTTCAGTCTTCTTGGAAAGCAAAGCCTCCTCCTCTCGAACCTCCTCGAAGTCTCTCATGGGTGCCAAAATAAATTAATCGATCTTGTAGCTCCTCATCACGATCCTTCTTATTCGGATCTTCAGGAAGCATTGGACAGGATCATCCTCTCCAGTTTCAGAATGCATTGCATATTCCATACCCATCCCTTAAGTACATTTACCAGTAATTATGGCATCCACATCTTTTTCCAGACTAACCAACTCACGGACTACAGCCCTTCTTGCCTCCCGCACAAAGGAATGCACCTCCTGTGCGTTAAAATTCGTCACATATCTATTTGGGAAAATAGATAAATCGATAGAAAGTAGCCAAACAATAATCGCAGACAAATTCTAGAGCCAGTAGATATAATTGAAGAAAACAGAAGCATTACAGCGATATTTAAAAGAGAAAAACTTCCACAAGCTGAAAAGAACTAGAAATTACGCAAGAGAACTTGCGAAATAGACACTAAATCTTATTCAACACCTAATTTTTCTGATTACAGTGGTATTTATGAAATAAAGAGAGAATTCGTCAGTGGGGTCGTGGTTCAGCTGTGAAGAGGGTGATGTGGCATATTGCCAACCGATGTTCAATTGCCCAGGAGACATAGAGGTCAGGAGCAAGTCTGCAAGTCGTGTCTGATTTTGATGGACCGTTGCACAAACTTTCGGAAGAGAACTTAATCAGTGGTATTTATGAAATAAATAGAGAGATTGAAAGAAAGAGAGAATTCTGTCAGTGGGGGTCGTTGTTCTCTCTGTGAAGAGGGTGATGTAGCATATTAGTCCACTCACCAAGGTTCAATTGCTTAGTAGACATGAATATGCACTAGGATGTCATGAGCAAGTTGGAGGTCAAGAATAAGTCCGCAAGTCCTATGTGATTTTGAAGACTCTTGGAAGAACTTAATCAGTGGAATTTATGAAATGAAGAGAGATTGAAAGAAAGGGAATTCATCAGTGGGGTAGTGGTTCAGCTGTGAAGAGGGTGATGTGTCATGTCAGCCCAGGAGACATAAATAAGGGTCGGAGGTTAGTGGCAAGTTTGTAAGTTTTGTGTGATTTTGATGAAATTGTGGTACAAATTTTTTGAAGAGAAGGAACTCACTACTAAGGTCAACTACATTTGGATATGAGTTTGCAACCAAAATATTAAATAGAGATATTCAAAATATTAAATAGAGATATTTGACAAGATATCCATATCATTAAGAGAAAGCCAATCATAAAACTGTATGTGGAGTTACAATGATGAATAGATACCAAGGAGATCAATATCAACTACCTTGGACATGATTCTTCACTTAGACAAACAAGTACCAAAGTACATAAAACTGTATGTGGGGTTGTAGTGATGCACTATCACCACTGCGATTGTAACTAAGATTAACACAATAGTGGAGTTGCAATGATGGATAGATACCAAAGAGATCAATACCAACTACCTTGGACATGATTTTTCACTTAGACAAACAAGTGCTAAAGTACATAAAACTGTATGTGGGGTTGTAGTGATGCACTATCACCACTGTGATTGTAACGAAGATTAACACAATAGTGGAGTTGCAATGATGGATAGATACCAAGGAGATCAATACCAACTACCTTGGACATGATTCTTCACTTAGACAAACAAGTGCCAAAGTACATAAAACTGTATGTGGGGTTGTAGTGATGCACTATTACCACTGAGATTGTAACGAAGATTAACACAATAGTTATATGTGGGGTTGTAGTGATGCACTATTACCACTGAGATTGTAAGAAAGATTAACACAATAGTTATGGGTACTTAATCAAAATATCAAAGAGAAACATTTGACAAGGTGATTGTAACGAAGATTAATATAATAGTTAGTTATGGTTACTTAACCAAAATATAAAAGAGAAACATTTAGCAAAGTGATTGTAACGAAGATTAACACAATAGTTATGGGTACTTAACCAAAATATCAAAGAGGAACATTTAGCAAGGTGCCCAAATGATTGGTTAAAATTCAAAATACAATGCATATAAAAAACATTTAGCAAAGTGATTGTAACGAAGATTAACACAATAGTTATGGGTACTTAACCAAAATATCAAAGAGGAACATTTAGCAAGGTGCCCATATGATTGGTAAAAATTCAAAATACAATGCATATAACTGTATTGGGCAAGTGGCAAAGTACCCACATCAATGGTAAAAATCCAATTCATGAAACTATGTGTGAAATTGCAGTGATGCACTGTCACCACTGGGATCGAAAGCAAGACTAACACCAACTATCGAAACCAAGACTAACACCAACTACGTGTATAGTTATGGGTACTTAAACCAAAATATCAAACGGAACATTTAACAAGGAGCCAATATGATTGGTAAAACTTCAAAACGCAATGCATGGAACTGTATGTGGAGTTAGGGGGATTGAAATCCAACACATGTACAACTAATTAAGGTGTAAGCAGGAGCAGAGGGTCAAAATACCTGAATTGCATCAAGTTTGAGAATCAAAGACATAATCTCCTCAGTAATTTTCAGGCGTTCCTTCTCATTCTGACGGATCGACTCCACAACTTGACGATCGGCAATACGCCGTCTAATATCTTCAGCCTTTGCCTTGACATCAAGTATAACCCTCAAATTCTTTAGCGGCGCACCCTTCCTGGTGGAAAACCCTCTGAAAGCCGACTGTATTTTGACGGCTGCAGAAGTCTCGTCCATCGGGAGAGCCATGGATGATGTGGGGGATTTTGACTCTGTATTAAGGAAGCGGACGGGAATGGGGACGGCGCTTCTGGGATTCCTAGGAGAGTCGTGGACTGGAACAGTTAAGATCTTGGGTTGGGCTCGATCCCATAACCTCCTCATCATGAAGAAAGGGTTTTCCGTGAGTTAAGTGAATTCAGGAGACAACAAAGGAGGCAATTGAGATCAGATTAACCAGCAAGGCCTTTCGGTGGCCACAACCTAATAATGGTTTGCCTTTGTATAGCGACTAAGGAAAAACATCTTTACAATAATTCAATATAGATGCATCTTTAAGCAAAACATCAGACTTTGAAGCTTGGTAAAGCATTGCATTATTATTATTGCGCTATTGTGTCTAAAATTGATGAGTATATCTATTAATTTTTGGTATATTTTTGTTAAAAATTAATTTTTGGTATATTTTTGTTAAAAATTAAATTGGTATATTTTTGTTAAAAATTAAAATTTATGATTATGTTTAAACTTGTTTATTATATTTACAGTGTATATATTATTTTTAAATTAGTATATGGGTTGATTTTTAATTTTATATATTGTTTAAAATTAAAATTTAAAAATAAATAAATTTATAATATAAAATAAAGTATTTTTAAATTTAGTTTTATAGTAAGATTTAAAGTTGTTTTTGATTGTTTCAGGATTTGTTTTTTTCGAAAAATAAGTTAACATTCTAAGATTTAAAGGTATTTGGCAAGAGTGAAAGTCTACCTTAGTACAATCACCATCCCATTATTTCAAGTAGTGGCTATCCTCTATTCATTAACAACTTAGTTTTGATAGGTTTTGTCAACTTAAAAAAAAAATATTTTGAAAATTATTTGAAAAATAAAAATAAGAAATTATATATTTTAATTTCAAATTTAACAAACATAAAGAATAATCAAATTATTTTAATTTTTAAAAGAGTTTATCAAATTATTTAAATTTTTAAAAGAGTTTGATTTATGTAGAGGTTTGATAACTTTCGAGTTAAAAATTAATAAAAGAGTTTATCAAATTATTTAAATTTTTAAAAGAGTTTGATTTATGTAGAGGTTTGATAACTTTCGAGTTAAAAAAAATATTTTGAAAATTATTTGAAAAATAAAAATAAGAAATTATATATTTTAATTTCAAATTTAACAATCAAATTATTTTAATTTTTAAAAGAGTTTATCAAATTATTTAAATTTTTAAAAGAGTTTGATTTATGTAGAGGTTTGATAACTTTCGAGTTAAAAATTATCACAAGGTTTGATTTATGTAGATTTAATGTGCTTAATCCAATGAGAATCTAATGGACTTGCATAATGCACTAGACTTACCTATAATGTCCTCATTGTTTTACAACAATGAATTGAAACTTTGGTGTTAGATGAATCTTAGAGTTAGTAACTTTAAAGTAAATACAATGAAATTAATTATAAAAAAGAACAAATAAATTGGTGACAATGAGATCATTAGTCAAGAAGTGGAAAGAAACCAAGAAAAAATAAATCCATATAGGAACAAATCTATAAAGTTTTTTTTTTTTTAATCGAATTAATTTTAGATGAGGTATTTAAAAAATCTTGAAAAAAACATGGTTACATGAAATTCTAAGAGATATTAATAAATGTATATCATGATTTGAAAGTGAATTCGAATAAGGGAAAGTTGGCTAGAATCTAGTTCTCACTTTTGTGACAACATAGTGAATTCGAACAAGGGAAAGTTGGGTAGAAGTTAGTTTTCACCCTTGTGACAACAAATTGGAACCTTAGCTATGCATACAACTTAGGTTAGTTATTCCAATTTTTGTTTTAAAAGGATTTGGTAGTACTTAGTGCTATTTGTAGATGATCCCAACTCAAGTACAAGAGCTAGCTTGGGCACAATACATAAGGCTTCAAAGATTTTATTGAACATAATTGTCATATTTAACTTGACACTTGATCCAAATGTCCAAAGAGTCAAAGTTGACCGGTGACTTGGGAAAGACCCAAGAGCCAACCCAAAAACGACTTTGCAAAATGGAAAATGTAAAAAATACACGCAATATAAAATACTTAGTAGAGAACATGTGAGAAAGATAAAAAAACCTAGATATAAAAATGCATCGATTTGGCACAAAAAATAATGGGACAACTATGGAAGATTTTTCCAACTTTTTTTCCATGGGGTTGGGTTAAGAAAGAATAAAATGAGTGGGCCATTGCAAATTCATTTCATTGTGATATATTGAGAAAGTTCTTAAAATGGGTAATTTAAATAAAGAAAGGTGAGTTGTTTATGTTGATGGCTCAGAATACCGAGCCATCTAGACATTTGAATTTGTATGAAGAAAATATGTCTGAATTTTGGTGAAAACATCAAATAATTAAGAATAGGGTATCCATGAGATTTTGATTCTCATGTTTATGAAGCGAGTTAATAAGTGGACAAACTCAACCTTTAACGTGAGTTATTTTTTTTCTTCTGGTGAGACAAAGTTTTGCTTTGATCTATTCATTTTTTCAAAATTCCACAATTGCAGTAATAATGATTCAATTTGAAAGGTTGAATAATATTTATAACCAATCATTTTTCTTGGGAAGAAAATCTTCTAGCTTGTGCCTCCAAACCACTATGATGATATGGGTCATCTTAAAATGGGAAAAACACCATAAGGGCAAAGTTCCATTATTAAAGTTTCCATCAATTGACAAGTAGAGCTATAACTTCCTACCAAATTCCTACTTGATTCAGGGAAGAATTTCAATGCAAAAGAGGTTGAGTTTGTCCACTAATTAACTTACTCCCCATGTTTATTATCTAGATTGTGTTAGGTGGTCTCTATTGAGATGAATGGTGTTTACAACACAACTACAAAATATGACATCTGTCATAGATATATATGATACACATTTATGGCAAGTGTACGTCCTGCTGATGGTTGTTGGACACATTGCCATGCAAATAAGTTTACAACATGTTGCTATGTTCAAACACCCTACCATGTAAATGGTTTCTCATCTCCTAAAGCACCAGAGGACCGCCCATGAATGCCTTTGTTGAAGACTTGTCTACTATGCTATGCCCTCACATTTTATCTCAATCAAACTCCTTCCAATGGAGCATTTTTTCACAATGAAACCCTAGTTATGGCAATCATAAGCTGGAAAAGGAGCCAAGAAGACTAAATTTAGAGGTTTGCCTTCAAAGATGGTAAACTTTGTTGTAAATTTCATATGAATTGAATTATCCTTTATGAGAGAATGCATATTGGTCTTGAATCATGTTGGAGATTAGAATATTTGGTTAATCTTAGGATATGAGCTTGTGGTCAAATGAAAAAAATCATAGGATCCTTGGGACAAAAGTGTCAAAACCTAGGAAATATTTTAAAAACTCGAACTTGGTTTGTAGATATATGCATGGTGATGTACACCGAGGATGGTGCAAAATTTGTCGGGGGGGGGGGNGGTAGGATGTAACACCCCAATTTTGATCCCTATATTAGCAATATATATTTGTGTATACAATAAATGGTTGAGAGATAAGTGATGTAATATGTAAGTTTTGTATGTTGAAGGTTTTTCATTAAAATACATAATTGAGTGTAGGTAGAGAAGGACAAAACATGGGGGCTATGATTCCGTGAAAGAGGAATGAAAGGGGGCTTAGGGGCTAAAGTAAATACTAATATTTTATTTGTAAGCCCAAATCCTTTATCTCATTTTATCATAAGTCATTTATCTCATATATTATCCTTTATGACCTTGGAGTGAATTTCCAAGTGGTGAGTTGGGAATATGAAAATATAATATTTGTCTTTTGGTTGTTGTGGGGGTTCTTTTTCCATTCATTCTTCCTTGAGGTTGTTGGGAAAGCCTATGTTGCCAGCATTGTAATTGAATGGGAAATGGTTGTTATGAGAATTATGTGGAAATTGTGCCCATGTGCATGAGGGGTTATTGCCACTGATGAAACTCCATTACAATTGAGAATTTGTTGAGTCTTCAACCAATAGATTTCCTTGTGGACTTGTGTTGGAGCCTTGGAGAGAAGTGGGATACTTGAGGGACTTCATGGTAGAGAAGATGATCACATTCCTTGGGTTGTGTAGGTTGAAGGGGAAAGAAAGTTGGTGGATTGGAATTGTTGTAAGAGTTAACATATTATGATTTGCTGGGAAATTGGGCTGCATGAGAGGAATAGAGCCATCCATAAGATAAATTCATCCTTGTGGACTCATAGCCTCAGCTCGGGGGTGGCCCTATTACAGAAAGAGTACGAACAATAGAGAGCCTACGGTTGGGTGGAATGTCCTTCATTTGCAACTAGTTGGTGTTTACTTTCAAAAAGATAAGTGTTATAGCTAATTTATGTTTATGTTGAATTCAATGATGTGTATTATTCTTTGATTGTTGTTATGTTTACATGAAAACCATCTGCATTTGTAACATTGAATGAATAGTTATATTTGCATAAACTTGCTTGTCATGTTGCATGCAATCATTCATTAATAATAGGGCAGAATGGATTATGGTATCATAGCAAGAAGAGAAATAGAAAAAATGAGTTTTCAAGAAGTCCTGTATCCTCAATGGGTGACATAGGGTACTAGGAATTTTACACCAACAAAGCATTTTTGAACAACGAAACCCTAGTTATGGTAATCATAAGCTGGAAAAGGAGATAAGAAGACTAAATTTAAAGGGTTGCCTTCAAAGATGGTAAACTTGATGCAAATTTCTTATGAATTAAATTATCTTTTACAAGAGAATGCATACTGGCCTTGAATCATGTTGGATATTAGGATACTTGGCTAATCTTAGGATATGAACTTGTGGTCAAATGACTGAAAACACATAATCATGGGGACACAAGTGTCAAGTTTTATCGTGGCTAGCAACATTTTTATGGTAATGTCCATAGTCGAGAGCCATTCAACGACACTATAGATCCTTAGTAGTGGGCGATAGGGGAGGGGGGGAGGGGGGGGGGTGGGTTCAACAACTCTTGTTGAGGATAGTAAAAGTTTAGAGCAATCAAAATTAAGGCAACCTTCTAGGATTTTTGTAACACTTCTGATGTCAACTCTATGCAAAACCATTGAATAAGCAATTAAATAACCCAAGAACTAACATTACAATGTTAAATTGTGATAGAAGAATTCATCTAACATTATAACATGTATTGTGGTTGTTTCTCAAATTTGAAGAAGAGTTAACACTTACCAATAATGCAACAACCTCACGCTAGTGAAACAAGTCTAGAGTTGGTGAGAAGGATCTTGTGTAGTGACTTAGGTTAATATAGCTTTGGTGGTGTGAGTCTGTATCCCAATGATAATATCATCCTCTCAAATTTAGTGTCAATTATGCAAAATATAGAGTTGGATAAAGAATGTTTGAACAACCATTATTGAGCATAAATTAGTAGTTCAACTGCTAGTGCAATCCTTAATGCAAACTGGTACAAGGATTGGGTATTTGGTAATAAGAACATTCCCTATACCTCATATCGTAAGAGAGTAACAGGAAGTGTTATGTGCCATCCATTATTAGGGCATTATGATTTTGCTTTTGTAGAAGATTGTATATTAAATATTAACAATCTAACCAATTTGGTCTCTTTTACATTTACAAGTACAAGATTAAGGTTAAGGTATCTATAGTTGATAGTCCTTGTTGGCGAAAAAATTATAAACTGTGATTTTGAACCTTATTTGTAGATGGAGACGGAGATTAGAAATCCTTGCTATGAGAGCTATCAAACAAAGGAGTTCGAAGATCAAGCCCATATTCATGTGGCTATCAAGTTGCTAGATAGTTTGTATGTAAACTTTACAATTTTCATTGTCTAATAAAGATATCATGTAGCTTTTAGTTCTAGGTTTTATTGAATTGCAATAAAAATAAATAAAATAAAATGGCCATGAACATTTCATCCTTTGACAATGCATATCTATGATTTATCATGTGTAGATCACTAAGTTATGCATATGTATCTTATAGTATAACAATCATTTTTTCTTATTTAATTGTAGGCGATACAACAATTTAATAACCAAACTTTAATGTATTTGAATACCATGATTGAAGGGTCTAGTCTTTCTTGTAGTGTGACTACTCATCAATCATAATCCCAACAACCTCTTCCCCTTTGTTAGATGAACCATTGCTTCTCATGTTTGAAGTGTGTGGGCGTCATCGAATTCCATGCTACAATTTGCAACCTAGGTAATTCAAATCTTCTTGTTCTTGTAGTAGACTACATGTGCCTTCATAGTATAATGCATTGAGACTTAGCCCTCATAGGTTCCATATTGTGTGTAAATTTTTTCTTTACCTAGTTTTAGGAGCCAATGGTTAAACTTGGAGATGGATGATATTCACCAAGCCTCCATTGCCACTACCACCGCCTCACTATACCACATATATAAAGAATATTTTATTCAAGTGTAGATGCAATTAAGGTTTAATTTAGATTTTCTAGCGCCACCATCACCAAGCTACCATAGGTGCAACTAAGATTATTGAAAATCACAGAAGATTTAATGAGGATGCATCAGAACAATTAACAAACAATTATGATCATCGAAGATCGTGTATTTTCCAATGTTTAACTTAGCAAATTTATGTAACGCACCTTCATTCTTAATATCAAAAGTAGACTATGTTGGTCTAACATTTCATTGATGACAAAATAATATGCAAATCAAAATACAACACATTAAGACCATTTGCAATATAGAAACCCTTCTTCTTAATCAATATGATAGAGTTTGGCATTACACCAACATAAGGTCACACTTTTCATATTTAAATGCAAGGTCTAGATTGTAACTTCTCTAGACAACAAATTCAAGTTGAAGATCTCAATTTAATTAGAACTAGCACTTCACAATTTGCCACATAATATCTTTTTAAGATGGCGACATTTAAGAATAGGTAGCATAACCAAATTACGATAAGCATAAGCATATGATTCACATATTGACTCTATTTCATAAGTTCCTCAATCATTTCAACTCATCAATTCCGTAGAATCTTTTAGATGGAGGTCTTGTTCTCTCCAAAAGAGGATAGTGCTAGGGTTTAAAGTTAAGGTCTTTAAGTTCATGCATATAACACCTTCTCCCTTGATTAGAAGTGTGATTCCATGATCATTAGGGTCATATTAAACATAAGGGAATCATATTTTTTTTAAAGCTACTAGCATCTTGTCTAATGATTATTTAATCTACATACCTCTTACCTTATTATTCTCTAATATATGGTTATACAAAATGGAATAAAACCTTATAGAAACAATATTGAGGTCAAAACATGACATAATCCATTATACAATAGAGGTGAATACCTCACAATAATCTTCAAATTCATTTACAATAGTTACACAATAATTTATGCATAACTTTCATATAATTTTAAGGGTATGGGTGATCTAGTCTCCTCCTTTCAAGAGACCAATGTAAGAGTAAAAATGGTTCAAACCAATCAATAACCATCTCATTTAATCCCTTAAAAACATTCACATCAAATGCCAAACCTTTTTCATATACAACAAACACAAATTGTCTGGGGTGTGGGGGATTTGAGTAACCCTTCTTGACCTTAGTGTATTTTTACCTTTTGGGGAATGAAAATGGTGAATCTAATTCTAAAATTTGGTGAGCATGTGGGTATTGATATCGGGTACTTGCTATTAAAATTTGAATGCTAATAGACACCTTATGGCCAAGTTATAGTATAATTTCATTTACAACCATTTTGTGTTTTTAGGAGTCATATAGAGAAATATGAGGCTGATTTTTGGTGAGCATGTAGACATTGAAGTCAGATAATTGCTGTTAAAATTTGAAAATCAATGGACAATGTATGGCTAAGTTATAGTAGAATTTAATCTGCAACCATTTCAAGTGTTTTTAGAAGTCATACTGACAAATTTGAAGTTGAATTTTGGTGAGCATGTAGATATTGATGTCGGATACATTTTTTTTAAATGTGAACACCAATGGACACCATATGATGAAGTTATAGTAGAATTTCATCTACAACCATTTTGCATTTTTAAGGACCATACAGAGGCTAATTTTTGGTGAGCATGTGAGGATATGTACTAGCTAACTCCACTCCAAATTTGGCCTTTATTATCCTTTATTAGACTTCATATGAAATCGTTTCACTATAAAATACCACTCTACGCATTTCTACAAAAAATTTGCATGCATGAGGTTTATCAATGCATTATTATACAAATTTTACAATTTAATAACTTATAACAAAAACCATTCACTCAATGACATCTACCTAATTTCCATGGCACGAGCTTAAAATAAATTATGATAACATACATGTACATTTCATCATGATTGAAATCTTAATAAAAATAAATAAAAATAATACACTTATCGTTCATAAAATGAATTCCAAGGCAACTGATCGTGGGTGAACCATTTTCCTCCCAACCATAGACAAATCCTTTGAATGCCACCCTTGTGCTGGGATATGAGGCCATAAGGGTGAAGAAGTGTTGTCAAAGCTCCCAAATCACTCTTCTCTTTACTACAAGCTTTCAAACCAACCCATAAAGCCAACAAAAGTGTAGAGGCTCAAGAAAGTACTCCCGCCCTCAATCTTGGTGTCTAATTCCACATGATAGTGCCTCTTTCATCTCTCCATGGATCATATGATAGTTGGGTTTCTCTTTTTTCACCAAGAACTCTATTCTCTCATCAAGAAGTCCTTTTTTTCTCCACCTTTTCTCTGTAATTCGACTTTTTTTTAATTTTATTTTGCATGAATGAAGGAGAGGGAAAGGAAGAGTCCTAATCCAACTCTTCCACTTCTTTAATGATAGGGATCAAGAGTCCTAGTTGAAATCTCCTTGATTGTAAGAATATACTAATTATTTTCTTCAATATAGGAGGTAGGTATTTAAGGATACAAAATAATTACTTAAAGCAATTATTCATTTCATCGGGTTCATAATTGTAATATCATAAATATTAGTATAGAATGTTAATATGACAATCACATGAAAGAGGTTGTAGATATGATATAGTAGTAACTATGAAACATAGGTCAATTCCCCCTTACCTTTCCCAATAGCCTTGGAACCTTTCATTATATTCACAATGATCATGTTTAGATGTTCTTAAAATTGTCCTCTCTCCAATTAGCCTTGAAACCTTTCACTATATTCACAATGATCATGTTTATATGTTTTTAAAATTTCCATGATAAGTCTACCTCATTGCATGAAAAAACCTAGTAATAAAAAACATAATTACAATATAAACAAGATCAAATTCAAACTACTCTACAATATGATTTCAAAGTAGTATATTAATTCATTTATCTAACATGGAAAAAATCCCATGTTAAACTTATGATATTGTTAAACTTATGATATTTTTATAAGAATGAAAAATAATTCCCACCATTAACATTAATTAAAGAAAAAAATAATAATAATATAAAAACACCACAAATCTATACAAATTAAAGAAAATAATAATAATAATATAAAAACACCACAAATCTATACAAATTTAGAGAAGTCACAATAGGAAAAGGGCAAAACCTCACTAGAAGTCACAATTTAGAGAAGTTGATAAGGTTGAGCCTTTTGGTTACTACTAGTTCGTTGGCAAGTTGATAGGGTTGAGCTTTGGACCATTGGCTTAGTATTGGAGTATTCTAGACGCTTAGAAATGAATGATCTACACGTTCGGCGTGGCAAAGCCACTAAAAATCTCAGTATACGATTGAATGGGGCCAAGGGCGTGTTGGAGTATTCGTTAATTTCAACGTTGTGACATCCATTATTGAGATTCTTTTGGACTTTCACGTCGCTGCGCGTGCTCTGCACTCAATCCCCGGCCCACTCCAAAGAGTTTCGACCACTCATCTCGCCATGGCGGGCCTTCGGATTCCCCCTTTCTCCATCTATAAATGGCATGCAAGATTCTGCCTTCTCAACACAGCAAAGAGTTTCTGAGAGTATTCAATTCAGTCTCACAAACAATATTCTGCAAATATGTCTTCTGGCTGTGGAAACTGTGACTGCGCTGACAAAAGCCAATGCACCAAGAAGGGCAACACCTTCGGCTTGGAGATCGTCGTTGAAACCAACTACAACGGGATCAACTTCCAGTACGAGAATATGGATGCAGAGAACGACTGCAAATGCGGACCGAGCTGCAAGTGCAACGGTTGCACCTGCCACAACTGATGGAGCACATAATAGGAATAGAATAATTCTACTTCCGTCCTCTGGAGACGCTCTATATAATCTATGAGGCGGAGTACTGAATATAAATATTGTTGTTTATGATGTCATGTTGAGGGCTTTTGTAGTTGAATTATAAATCAACTGAATGTCTTCTGTAGATCCCCTCAGTAGGGTAAACTATTGAAATTCAAGTGGATATAAATATTTATTATACTGCCTGTACATGTCTGTTACAATTGTGTGCCTTTTCTTAACATATTAACAGTACTGTGATATTTTATTCCAGGCAACTAACGCTGATCTCCCTCCACCTGACTTAACTGGTTATTATCATTCTATGGGGGTGTTACAATTGTTAATTCAATATTTTATTAAACATGTGATATTTTGTGAGAAGCAAGTAACACCAAGTAACGCTAAATTGATTTT
>ML776749.1:0-11436 GCA_009831015.1 Picea engelmannii | reverse complement strand
AGTTCCTTCTCGACCTTGGGAAAGTATTTCCATGGATTTTGTTGGTGGTTTACCTATGTCGAGAAAAGGTCATGATTATCTTTATGTTGTGGTTGATCGTTTTAGCAAGATGTGTATATTGATGCCTTGTACTAAGCAGGTAATAGCAGAACAAATGGCACAGTTGTTCTTTCAAAATGTTTGGGTACATTTTAGTTTGCCCAAGTCCATTATTTCTGATCGGGATTCTCGATTTGTTGGAAGTTTTTGGTCGAGTTTATGGGCACTCATGGACACCAAGCTTAAGAAGAGCACAACTTTTCATCCGCAGACAGATGGTCAGACAGAGGTGGTGAATCGTACAGTGGTACATATTCTTCGTTCTTATTGCAGTAAGCATCCTAAGCTTTGGGATGAACATTTATACTATGTTCAGCATGCGTACAATCGAGCTAAGCACTCTTCAACTCAAACGTCGCCATTTGAGGCATGTTTTGGCTATTTGCCCAAGTCGCCTTTAGATTTTATCTTTGGGAAAGATATTGTTGTTTATGGGCAATATGATATTGATCGGGCAGAGAAGTTCATTGAACAAATTCAGTCGATACATTAGGTGGTGCAAGAGCAGTTGGAAAGGAGTCAGGCCAAGTACAAAGCAAGACATGACAAGCATCGTGTTGATCACAGTTTTGAAGTTGGTGATGAAGTATGGCTTTACATCAACAAGGACAGGCTTAAAGGAGAAGGTAAAAAGTTGAAACCAATTCGATATGGTCCCTTCAAGATTGTTGACAAGATTGGTAACAATGTTTTTCGTTTAGATTTGCCTCCATATATGCAGATGTATGCGGTTGTTAATGTTGAGAATTTGAAGTTGTATGAGCCTCCATTGATTGATGATCAAGGAGAACATGTTCATATTCCTTCCATAGATTATTTTTCCCCGGAGTATCTAACAGAACTGCAGGAAGACACCATACTTGACAGGAGGATGCGAACTTCGAAGAGGGGAAATGTGGAGTATTTGCGAGTTGGTCTTAAAGGGACGAATCCAAGCAAGGTCAAGTGGATTGAGGTCGGAAGGGTGAGGGAACTATACCCTCATCTTCACATAGACTGAGATAGTCTTTTGGAGGTCCAAAAGCTTCCCAATGGGGAGGTGTGATCAGGGGATCAAATTTTTGCTCAATTTTCAAAGTGCTCGGAATGTGATGAAAACAGTTCCATTGCATTCGTCTCGTCTTCCTGATTCCGGAGGTATATTTACTTTCTCAAACGAAGTTCGTATGGAGAAGATATCGCCATCTGTTCGCCAAGGCAAACAGGCAAAATTTTTGGATGCTGACTGTACCTGTCCGTACAGTTCGTATGGTGACGTGGCAGGACCGTACAGGTCGTACGGTGATGACGTGGCAGTTGTTTATTGATTGGTTGCTGGCGAATCGGGTGGTGACACGTGTCCGGTTTGTGGCAAGTAATATGAGGACACGTGGCCCAATCCATGGGCGCCACGTGTCCCCTCATTATTTGGTTATGTGGTTGTATATAAAATATATGGGAGTCCGTGGGGTTCGACCCCCGGACCTCCCCAACACCTAATGCCTTTGCACGACCGCTCGACCAATGGGCCATACCTTGTCACTTGATAGGTATGTGTGTTTGAATATATTTATGTTCGTATTGTTTACATTGGCGCGGGAAGGGTCGGGCCGGGGCTTAGGCCACGACCCGTGGTTTTGGTTAAAACTCATATGACAATATAATATAGCGACGGATGTTGGCGCGAGAATTGATATGACCGTTGGTCATATGTGATATGCATGTGACCACCGTATATGAATGGTGTGCGGTTGTAATATTTGTGCGCGCGGTTTGAAACATGGACTATGGTCGTGACCCCGAGTTGGAATGCGGGAGTTATACCGTTGGCACGGTTCAACGAACTAACCACCTTTTTGCCCAGCCTTTGGTCACATGCGCCATACGCCCAGGTGTCGAGGCGGTTAGGGGCTGGCGCGCCCTTAACCGTCCTACAGTTTTCACCGTTGGCGCGGTTGCACCCGGTGCTAGGTTTTTACGCTTAAAAGAGCGTGTGAGCCAGGTTTGTTCAAGGGGGGTGCGAATTGTAGAACCAGAGACAACAAGCTTGGAGAAGGAGACTTCCAGGAGGCCTATCTTTCTCATTTTTCGACTGATTGAGGTGCCGAAAGAGCCCAGACAGGGGTTTTGGGACGCTGGGAAGCCATTGGAGCAATCGGTTTGTCAATTTGAGCATTGTAAGACATTTTTTTGAGCACTTTTTGAGAAATTAATAATAATGATCCATTGGAAGCTGGACCAGGAGATGTAGCCCAGAAGAGTGGTGAACTCCTTTATCAATTGTTGTGCACATGTGTTTATGTTCTATGTTTATGCTGCTGTCTATGTGTATTTTGCATAAGTAATCCTTAATTTATGTGTTGCAAATTGATCATGTTGCTTTAAACACATAACATTTAACTTGCAATAATTATTCAAGTTTTTCAAGTCTTCTTCAATTTTAGATCAGTTAGAAGGTTAGGAAAGCAAATATTTTGAAATTGAGATTTAACGTGAGCGTACGGGACATTTTAAGAGAAAGTGATTTTCATTTTCAACTAAATATTTTGACCCACTACTTCTTAGGAATTGTCCAACACCATGTTTCACTATGGAGCTCGTGAGAGTTTATTATAATTTTAGCAATGTTGATTTTCTTCTTTATGCTATTTAAAACAAAGAGATACTTTTGATCTTCTGATCAAGGTTAATGAATTCCTTGTAGTATCTTAATTTTCTCTTATCCTCTAATTCTTTATGGCACCACAATTTCACCTTGAATTAAAATTTATTAATATTTGTATCATTACTCTGTAGAGTGAGATACTCCAATGATTCATGGATTACTTGGCATCTTTACTCCAACCACCCAACTTTGCTTGAGCTTTGACTAGAATTTGAAGCAACCTTAGGAAGCCTCTTGTCTTCCATGTTATTTATCTTGAATTAGTAAGTTAATTACCTAGTCACAACCATGCTCGCAATGCGAAAATATCGTGTATTGCCTTTAATTTTAAGATTATAAGTTATAAAAAGCTTTTGTATTTGGTCTATTCTCAAGTATTCTTTAGAAATATTACAGTTTCAAATTTCACAACTATATAAAATAAAATAAATGAAAAGAATCTCACTATAATATACAACTCTAGTGGGCCTAATAATTAAGAATATATATTTCCTCTCAAAAAATCACAAGTTTAAATCATCGAGTGACTATATATATATATATAACACTTACTTAATAATTATAAAATTATTAAAATAAATTTAAAATAATATAAACTTATAAATATCATAAAAAATTAATAACAATTATAAAAACTATCCTACCTAGAAACATGATTAGTAATAACTAAAACCTAGTTATATATTATGATGAAAACTAGGGTGGTTTATGAAGAAAACCAGGAGTAGAGAATTAGAACCCCAACGGATCAATATTATCAATTTGAGCCAAACTCTAAAAGATGGTCATAGTAGAAAGAAAATTAAAGATACCCCAATGGATCAATATTATCAACATGATCCTATTAAAAAAAAAACCAAGTCAAACTTTGATAAATATAAAAGATGGTCATAATGGAAAGAGAAGAGTTCGGTAATAAGATAAGTTGTAGTTTAACTATTTTATGTTTTAGTTTTTTTTTATGATATTTTCTGTTTAATTTTTATTAAAATTTGGTGAGAAATTGTTGGATCTGCAAATTTGAATGGTTAATTCTGTATAATTGAAGTGTCAAAAACATATAACAGTTAGATAAGTCCATAAGATAATTGTAACTATATGTGTGATATAAAAAAATGAGATTGTAAGTTTAGTTGGGTTTAGTTAGAGTGGTTAATAGGAATTATTATCCTTCTCTGATTCAATTCTTGTAAGTTACATATTAAACAATGGCGTTAGCTAGCTTATATCGCCGGAATTCGGTTATATAAATTTACATGAATCACTATTTTTTGTTGTTCAAGATCCATTTTTGAATGCTGAAAAACTCCAAGATCAAAAGTGATTTTATAAAACTAATCACTTAAAATCTACAAATCCAACAATTTATAGCCATATTTGAAGCAAATATCCCTGAAAAAAATCTTCATTTCGTAGAATCTTTAACCTACTGATTAAACCGAACAGCTGATCAACAATCAAATCAACAATTAATGAATGACATGTTGAACTGATTAACAAGAAAATCAATTTAGCGTTACTTGGTGTTACTTGCTTCTCACAAAATATCACATGTTTAATAAAATATTGAATTAACAATTGTAACACCCCCATAGAATGATAATAACCAGTTAAGTCAGGTGGAGGGAGATCAGCGTTAGTTGCCTGGAATAAAATATCACAGTACTGTTAATATGTTAAGAAAAGGCACACAATTGTAACAGACATGTACAGGCAGTATAATAAATATTTATATCCACTTGAATTTCAATAGTTTACCCTACTGAGGGGATCTACAGAAGACATTCAGTTGATTTATAATTCAACTACAAAAGCCCTCAACATGACATCATAAACAACAATATTTATATTCAGTACTCCGCCTCATAGATTATATAGAGCGTCTCCAGAGGACGGAAGTAGAATTATTCTATTCCTATTATGTGCTCCATCAGTTGTGGCAGGTGCAACCGTTGCACTTGCAGCTCGGTCCGCATTTGCAGTCGTTCTCTGCATCCATATTCTCGTACTGGAAGTTGATCCCGTTGTAGTTGGTTTCAACGACGATCTCCAAGCCGAAGGTGTTGCCCTTCTTGGTGCATTGGCTTTTGTCAGCGCAGTCACAGTTTCCACAGCCAGAAGACATATTTGCAGAATATTGTTTGTGAGACTGAATTGAATACTCTCAGAAACTCTTTGCTGTGTTGAGAAGGCAGAATCTTGCATGCCATTTATAGATGGAGAAAGGGGGAATCCGAAGGCCCGCCATGGCGAGATGAGTGGTCGAAACTCTTTGGAGTGGGCCGGGGATTGAGTGCAGAGCACGCGCAGCGACGTGAAAGTCCAAAAGAATCTCAATAATGGATGTCACAACGTTGAAATTAACGAATACTCCAACACGCCCTTGGCCCCATTCAATCGTATACTGAGATTTTTAGTGGCTTTGCCACGCCGAACGTGTAGATCATTCATTTCTAAGCGTCTAGAATACTCCAATACTAAGCCAATGGTCCAAAGCTCAACCCTATCAACTTGCCAACGAACTAGTAGTAACCAAAAGGCTCAACCTTATCAACTTCTCTAAATTGTGACTTCTAGTGAGGTTTTGCCCTTTTCCTATTGTGACTTCTCTAAATTTGTATAGATTTGTGGTGTTTTTATATTATTATTATTATTTTCTTTAATTTGTATAGATTTGTGGTGTTTTTATATTATTATTATTTTTTTCTTTAATTAATGTTAATGGTGGGAATTATTTTTCATTCTTATAAAAATATCATAAGTTTAACAATATCATAAGTTTAACATGGGATTTTTTCCATGTTAGATAAATGAATTAATATACTACTTTGAAATCATATTGTAGAGTAGTTTGAATTTGATCTTGTTTATATTGTAATTATGTTTTTTATTACTAGGTTTTTTCATGCAATGAGGTAGACTTATCATGGAAATTTTAAAAACATATAAACATGATCATTGTGAATATAGTGAAAGGTTTCAAGGCTAATTGGAGAGAGGACAATTTTAAGAACATCTAAACATGATCATTGTGAATATAATGAAAGGTTCCAAGGCTATTGGGAAAGGTAAGGGGGAATTGACCTATGTTTCATAGTTACTACTATATCATATCTACAACCTCTTTCATGTGATTGTCATATTAACATTCTATACTAATATTTATGATATTACAATTATGAACCCGATGAAATGAATAATTGCTTTAAGTAATTATTTTGTATCCTTAAATACCTACCTCCTATATTGAAGAAAATAATTAGTATATTCTTACAATCAAGGAGATTTCAACTAGGACTCTTGATCCCTATCATTAAAGAAGTGGAAGAGTTGGATTAGGACTCTTCCTTTCCCTCTCCTTCATTCATGCAAAATAAAATTAAAAAAAAGTCGAATTACAGAGAAAAGGTGGAGAAAAAAAGGACTTCTTGATGAGAGAATAGAGTTCTTGGTGAAAAAAGAGAAACCCAACTATCATATGATCCATGGAGAGATGAAAGAGGCACTATCATGTGGAATTAGACACCAAGATTGAGGGCGGGAGTACTTTCTTGAGCCTCTACACTTTTGTTGGCTTTATGGGTTGGTTTGAAAGCTTGTAGTAAAGAGAAGAGTGATTTGGGAGCTTTGACAACACTTCTTCACCCTTATGGCCTCATATCCCAGCACAAGGGTGGCATTCAAAGGATTTGTCTATGGTTGGGAGGAAAATGGTTCACCCACGATCAGTTGCCTTGGAATTCATTTTATGAACGATAAGTGTATTATTTTTATTTATTTTTATTAAGATTTCAATCATGATGAAATGTACATGTATGTTATCATAATTTATTTTAAGCTCGTGCCATGGAAATTAGGTAGATGTCATTGAGTGAATGGTTTTTGTTATAAGTTATTAAATTGTAAAATTTGTATAATAATGCATTGATAAACCTCATGCATGCAAATTTTTTGTAGAAATGCGTAGAGTGGTATTTTATAGTGAAACGATTTCATATGAAGTCTAATAAAGGATAATAAAGGCCAAATTTGGAGTGGAGTTAGCTAGTACATATCCTCACATGCTCACCAAAAATTAGCCTCTGTATGGTCCTTAAAAATGCAAAATGGTTGTAGATGAAATTCTACTATAACTTCATCATATGGTGTCCATTGGTGTTCACATTTAAAAAAAATGTATCCGACATCAATATCTACATGCTCACCAAAATTCAACTTCAAATTTGTCAGTATGACTTCTAAAAACACTTGAAATGGTTGCAGATTAAATTCTACTATAACTTAGCCATACATTGTCCATTGATTTTCAAATTTTAACAGCAATTATCTGACTTCAATGTCTACATGCTCACCAAAAATCAGCCTCATATTTCTCTATATGACTCCTAAAAACACAAAATGGTTGTAAATGAAATTATACTATAACTTGGCCATAAGGTGTCTATTAGCATTCAAATTTTAATAGCAAGTACCCGATATCAATACCCACATGCTCACCAAATTTTAGAATTAGATTCACCATTTTCATTCCCCAAAAGGTAAAAATACACTAAGGTCAAGAAGGGTTACTCAAATCCCCCACACCCCAGACAATTTGTGTTTGTTGTATATGAAAAAGGTTTGGCATTTGATGTGAATGTTTTTAAGGGATTAAATGAGATGGTTATTGATTGGTTTGAACCATTTTTACTCTTACATTGGTCTCTTGAAAGGAGGAGACTAGATCACCCATACCCTTAAAATTATATGAAAGTTATGCATAAATTATTGTGTAACTATTGTAAATGAATTTGAAGATTATTGTGAGGTATTCACCTCTATTGTATAATGGATTATGTCATGTTTTGACCTCAATATTGTTTCTATAAGGTTTTATTCCATTTTGTATAACCATATATTAGAGAATAATAAGGTAAGAGGTATGTAGATTAAATAATCATTAGACAAGATGCTAGTAGCTTTAAAAAAAATATGATTCCCTTATGTTTAATATGACCCTAATGATCATGGAATCACACTTCTAATCAAGGGAGAAGGTGTTATATGCATGAACTTAAAGACCTTAACTTTAAACCCTAGCACTATCCTCTTTTGGAGAGAACAAGACCTCCATCTAAAAGATTCTACGGAATTGATGAGTTGAAATGATTGAGGAACTTATGAAATAGAGTCAATATGTGAATCATATGCTTATGCTTATCGTAATTTGGTTATGCTACCTATTCTTAAATGTCGCCATCTTAAAAAGATATTATGTGGCAAATTGTGAAGTGCTAGTTCTAATTAAATTGAGATCTTCAACTTGAATTTGTTGTCTAGAGAAGTTACAATCTAGACCTTGCATTTAAATATGAAAAGTGTGACCTTATGTTGGTGTAATGCCAAACTCTATCATATTGATTAAGAAGAAGGGTTTCTATATTGCAAATGGTCTTAATGTGTTGTATTTTGATTTGCATATTATTTTGTCATCAATGAAATGTTAGACCAACATAGTCTACTTTTGATATTAAGAATGAAGGTGCGTTACATAAATTTGCTAAGTTAAACATTGGAAAATACACGATCTTCGATGATCATAATTGTTTGTTAATTGTTCTGATGCATCCTCATTAAATCTTCTGTGATTTTCAATAATCTTAGTTGCACCTATGGTAGCTTGGTGATGGTGGCGCTAGAAAATCTAAATTAAACCTTAATTGCATCTACACTTGAATAAAATATTCTTTATATATGTGGTATAGTGAGGCGGTGGTAGTGGCAATGGAGGCTTGGTGAATATCATCCATCTCCAAGTTTAACCATTGGCTCCTAAAACTAGGTAAAGAAAAAATTTACACACAATATGGAACCTATGAGGGCTAAGTCTCAATGCATTATACTATGAAGGCACATGTAGTCTACTACAAGAACAAGAAGATTTGAATTACCTAGGTTGCAAATTGTAGCATGGAATTCGATGACGCCCACACACTTCAAACATGAGAAGCAATGGTTCATCTAACAAAGGGGAAGAGGTTGTTGGGATTATGATTGATGAGTAGTCACACTACAAGAAAGACTAGACCCTTCAATCATGGTATTCAAATACATTAAAGTTTGGTTATTAAATTGTTGTATCGCCTACAATTAAATAAGAAAAAATGATTGTTATACTATAAGATACATATGCATAACTTAGTGATCTACACATGATAAATCATAGATATGCATTGTCAAAGGATGAAATGTTCATGGCCATTTTATTTTATTTATTTTTATTGCAATTCAATAAAACCTAGAACTAAAAGCTACATGATATCTTTATTAGACAATGAAAATTGTAAAGTTTACATACAAACTATCTAGCAACTTGATAGCCACATGAATATGGGCTTGATCTTCGAACTCCTTTGTTTGATAGCTCTCATAGCAAGGATTTCTAATCTCCGTCTCCATCTACAAATAAGGTTCAAAATCACAGTTTATAATTTTTTCGCCAACAAGGACTATCAACTATAGATACCTTAACCTTAATCTTGTACTTGTAAATGTAAAAGAGACCAAATTGGTTAGATTGTTAATATTTAATATACAATCTTCTACAAAAGCAAAATCATAATGCCCTAATAATGGATGGCACATAACACTTCCTGTTACTCTCTTACGATATGAGGTATAGGGAATGTTCTTATTACCAAATACCCAATCCTTGTACCAGTTTGCATTAAGGATTGCACTAGCAGTTGAACTACTAATTTATGCTCAATAATGGTTGTTCAAACATTCTTTATCCAACTCTATATTTTGCATAATTGACACTAAATTTGAGAGGATGATATTATCATTGGGATACAGACTCACACCACCAAAGCTATATTAACCTAAGTCACTACACAAGATCCTTCTCACCAACTCTAGACTTGTTTCACTAGCGTGAGGTTGTTGCATTATTGGTAAGTGTTAACTCTTCTTCAAATTTGAGAAACAACCACAATACATGTTATAATGTTAGATGAATTCTTCTATCACAATTTAACATTGTAATGTTAGTTCTTGGGTTATTTAATTGCTTATTCAATGGTTTTGCATAGAGTTGACATCAGAAGTGTTACAAAAATCCTAGAAGGTTGCCTTAATTTTGATTGCTCTAAACTTTTACTATCCTCAACAAGAGTTGTTGAACCCACCCCCCCCCCTCCCCCCCTCCCCTATCGCCCACTACTAAGGATCTATAGTGTCGTTGAATGGCTCTCGACTATGGACATTACCATAAAAATGTTGCTAGCCACGATAAAACTTGACACTTGTGTCCCCATGATTATGTGTTTTCAGTCATTTGACCACAAGTTCATATCCTAAGATTAGCCAAGTATCCTAATATCCAACATGATTCAAGGCCAGTATGCATTCTCTTGTAAAAGATAATTTAATTCATAAGAAATTTGCATCAAGTTTACCATCTTTGAAGGCAACCCTTTAAATTTAGTCTTCTTATCTCCTTTTCCAGCTTATGATTACCATAACTAGGGTTTCGTTGTTCAAAAATGCTTTGTTGGTGTAAAATTCCTAGTACCCTATGTCACCCATTGAGGATACAGGACTTCTTGAAAACTCATTTTTTCTATTTCTCTTCTTGCTATGATACCATAATCCATTCTGCCCTATTATTAATGAATGATTGCATGCAACATGACAAGCAAGTTTATGCAAATATAACTATTCATTCAATGTTACAAATGCAGATGGTTTTCATGTAAACATAACAACAATCAAAGAATAATACACATCATTGAATTCAACATAAACATAAATTAGCTATAACACTTATCTTTTTGAAAGTAAACACCAACTAGTTGCAAATGAAGGACATTCCACCCAACCGTAGGCTCTCTATTGTTCGTACTCTTTCTGTAATAGGGCCACCCCCGAGCTGAGGCTATGAGTCCACAAGGATGAATTTATCTTATGGATGGCTCTATTCCTCTCATGCAGCCCAATTTCCCAGCAAATCATAATATGTTAACTCTTACAACAATTCCAATCCACCAACTTTCTTTCCCCTTCAACCTACACAACCCAAGGAATGTGATCATCTTCTCTACCATGAAGTCCCTCAAGTATCCCACTTCTCTCCAAGGCTCCAACACAAGTCCACAAGGAAATCTATTGGTTGAAGACTCAACAAATTCTCAATTGTAATGGAGTTTCATCAGTGGCAATAACCCCTCATGCACATGGGCACAATTTCCACATAATTCTCATAACAACCATTTCCCATTCAATTACAATGCTGGCAACATAGGCTTTCCCAACAACCTCAAGGAAGAATGAATGGAAAAAGAACCCCCACAACAACCAAAAGACAAATATTATATTTTCATATTCCCAACTCACCACTTGGAAATTCACTCCAAGGTCATAAAGGATAATATATGAGATAAATGACTTATGATAAAATGAGATAAAGGATTTGGGCTTACAAATAAAATATTAGTATTTACTTTAGCCCCTAAGCCCCCTTTCATTCCTCTTTCACGGAATCATAGCCCCCATGTTTTGTCCTTCTCTACCTACACTCAATTATGTATTTTAATGAAAAACCTTCAACATACAAAACTTACATATTACATCACTTATCTCTCAACCATTTATTGTATACACAAATATATATTGCTAATATAGGGATCAAAATTGGGGTGTTACATCCTACC
>ML776748.1:2550524-2572020 GCA_009831015.1 Picea engelmannii | reverse complement strand
TAGTTATTCTCCAAGTCCTTACCCAAGGTATTCTTCTAGGTAGTTTCCTTCGTAGTGTTCCTTCCTAGGTCATCTAGGTCTAGGCTCTTCCCTAGTAGGTCCTTTCCCTAGTAATTTCATCCTACCCTAATACTAGTGGGTTCTACCATAATAGGTTATCTCAAGGAATTATCCAATTTTCACAAACCCTTGGTGGAATAAATGAAATACCAAACTCAAGTGTTGGTGCAAAGCTCGATGGTGCAAGTGATGTTGGTGCTCGATCAACTCTACACACTACTAATGTACAAAAAGTACCTGAACATGTATATATGTGAAAAATCTCGGAACAACTGGTAGGGATGATAGGATAGGAAATAAGTTGCTACTTATGTTGCGTCAATAGGTTTAATTGGTTCTCCAATCGGTACTTTCACTAGTGTTGGTGGATTTGGAACTATATATCCTACTAGAACTCGAACTGGGTATGGACATGAAACTTCTACTGGGTGCAGACTAAATTAATTGTTGCATTATCGACTGGATCTATTGCTTAAAAAACTAGCTAAGAAGATGATGTCCTTGATATATCCTCTGCTTACTCACTTATGGTACTAGTAGTAGTGGTTATATTTTGCTTCTAGAACTAGAATTGCAAACCTATAAAAGGGGAGCCACAAAATTGCAAATTATAAATGAAAGCATGGCCTAGAAAAAGGAAAAAAGAGGTTTGGAAAAAGGTGGCATGAAAATATTGGGTAACTCAAGAGAAAGCGCACCGTCCATAAAGAAACTCATAGAGATGGATTTATGACACCATAAGCCATGAAGTAAGCCCTCAAACATATCATTTTCCAACTTACTCTTGGTGGGGTTTTACTTTCCCTTGTCACTCTTCGGACACCTCTCTCCACTTAGGTTATTTTATTTCATCTCTAGGTGGCACACCTAATAGGGATGGATGAAGACCCTCCCATACTTAAACTTGGTAACTTACATGGGGTCCTAGGCTCGTGTGATGCTTTAAGGGGACAATGAAGTGAATTATCTTACATGGCTTATATATTAAGTTGCAACTTACTTTGTATGTTTTAAGGACTGATGTCTCTTATGAACTTTGTCTAACCATGTTTTATACTTTGTCTTTTTTAGCATTCCCTTGACATGGTTCTTGAGGGACATCCTTGGCTTGTACCTAGGACACAAGGTTTGGTTCATTTATCTTCCATGCTACTAGAAATATTAGCTACTTGAGTTTCCATCCATATGCATCTCTTTTCATCTTCATCAATTATATTCTTCCATTTCTATGGAATACAACTACTTCTTAACCCTTCTTGTGTCAATCTTGGGATCAATAGTTTATAACTCTCCCATAAAATTTGTTTTCCGAGTCGAGTAAGCATATATTACTCCTAAAACTACCAAACAAAAGTAAATATGTTTTGATACTAATATGATGTATAAACCACATTGGTTGTTCCAACAGTAAGCTAACAAATATATATATAAACTTAAGACAACTACAATGAGTCTATGCATGAGTATGTAACAATCCTTTTGCATTCTTTTAGCACTTTAGTCGAAATAAAATAACAACATTCAGACTCTTTAACTACTAATACATATGAAATAGACTACAATAGGAGGACACATAATGAAACATAAATATTTACCATAGAAACCCATATGGGAAAACTAGCATTCAATGAAGGACTTCACCTTCCATCTTCTTATATTATTGAGATAACACTATATAATACAATGTACAAATATTTTCAAGCTTGCTGTGAGTTGTGAGATGCTATGATATTCTATACTCATCTACAATATGCTTTGGTCTCTCTTCTTTGTTAGCACCTCCTCCAAACTCGTTCTTATGAATTGAACAATTGGTGGCTAGTGAAAAGGTGAATCCTCTTCTCTCCTTCTACTAGGAATTTGATAGCTATAATTGGGGTTCAGTTAGGTTTATGGTTTCAAAACCCAATTGGAACCTCCATGATGCTACTAGAAGTATCTAGTAGATTTATCCATGTTACTAACTCCATGTATTCAAATTATGGTGAATTGACATGGTTGTCACTTGGACAGGTGGGCAATATTTGGATTGTTACCTTGTTAGGGATTGAAAGTTCTCATATGAAATCTATTTTAGGTGCATGATAGCTTGTTGGAAATTTATCGATGAGAAACAAATGTTGGCAGGGCCTAGGTTTGCCTATGAGAATCCTTTGTTGCCACGATGCTAAAAAAATAATGTTTAAGGCCTCAAAAATGCATTGGAAGTTGCAGAGTACTTGAAACAACAATGTTTCTCGTTGGGTGGAACGTCCTTGGTCTGTAGCCAGTTGGTGTCTTTGTTACACATCAAAATTCCTCACTTCGATAATGTCACATTCTCATTGTCGCAAGTGTCGCACTTTTGTCACAAGTATTGTAAGGGTTTCATTCTCGTTCCATAAGTGTCGCATCGTGAACGACACCGTGAAAACACTTGGTACAACCCCTAAAACATGTTAGAATAATATTTCCTATCATCAAAGAATCGGAAAAAAGGTTTTTCTATGAGAATTCTCATCTTGACAACCTTTGGGAAGATCAACGCTCCCCTACTCAGACACAGGGAGTTCTAGCGCTCATTGTCTATCTAGAAGGGAACATTGTAGTGCTCTATTTTCCATTGTAAGGGAGCACCGAATTGGTTGAGAAAATCTTGGAAGAAATCTCATTTTCTTCTAAAGACAACTATCAATGGATCGAGTTGGTTTGGCTCGAATCTAACCCTTAGGCTGCATCTAAGGGAGATATCACAACTATTGGAGCCATATCCTCAACTAATCTCAAATATAACCAAGGTGGTTGGGCCTCTCAAAGGCTATAAATGGAAGCATTCGCATGTACTTGTCTTCCATATATGCGCATTTTGGCTTCCGTAAATCAGCATATACAGAAGAGAGCTTCCGTATATATGCATTTTGGCTTCTGTATATGCACATTTAGCTACAATGGGGCTTAAAATGCATTGTCTTCTCTTGCGCATATACGGAAGGAAATATGTACATATACAGAAGGAAAAAATGCGCATATATGGAAGCCAAAATGTGCATTTACGGAACCCAAAATGTGCATATACGGAAGAGAGCTTCCGTATATGCACATTTTCCCTTCAGTATATGCACATTTTGGCTTCCTTCCGTATATGCTCATTTTGGCTTCCGTAAATGCGCATTTTGTCTTCCGTATATGCGCATTTTTTCCTTATGTAAATGCGCATATATGAAACCTCTCTTCTATATATGTGCATTTTGTCTTCCATATATGCGTATTTACAGAAGCCATAATGCGCATATACGAAATATTTCTTCCGTATATAAATCTTCCATATATGCGCATTTTGTCTTCCGTATATGCGCATTTTTTCCTTCTGTAAATGTGCATATACGGAAGCCAAAATGCACATATACGGAAGAGATATTTTGTATATGTTCATTTATGGAAGCCAAAATGTGCATATACAGAAGCTCTCTTCCGTATATAGAGCTTCGATATATGCGCAATTTGGCTTCCGTATATGCGCATTTACGAAAGCCAAAATGCGCATATACGGAAGATAGAATGTGCATATAAGAAAGATAGCTTCCGTAAATGCACATTTTGGCTTTCGTATATGCACATTATTTGCTTCCGTACATGCGCATATACGGAAGCTCTCTTCCGTATATGCGCATTTTGTCTTCCGTATATGTGGGTTTACGGAAGCCATAATGTACATATACAGAAGCTCTTTTCTGTATATAGAGCTATGGTATATGCGCATTTTGGCTTCTGTAAATGTGCATATAGAGAAGCCAAAATGAACATATACGGAATCTCTCTTCCATATATGTGTATTTTGACTTCCGTGTATAGGCATTTTTTCCTTCCGTAAATGCGCATATACAGAAGCCAAAATGCACATATACGGAAGAGAGATTTCATATATGCCCATTTTGGCTTCCGTATACGTGCATTTATGAAAGCCAAAATGTGCACATACGGAAGATCTCTTCCATATATAAAGCTTCCATATATGCAAATTTTGGCTTCCTTAAATGTACATATACAGAAGCCAAAATGCACATATACGAAAACTCTCTTCTGTATATGCGCATTTACAAAAGCCAAAATGTGCATTTATGGACGCCAAAATGCGCATATACAAAAGACAAGTACATGAGAATGCCTCCATTTATAACCTTTGAGAGGCTCAACCACCTTGGTTATATTTGGGATTAGTTGACGATATGGCTCCAATAGTTGTGATATCTCCCTTAGATGCAGCCTAAGGGTTAGATTTGAGCCAAACCAACTCGATCCATTCATAGTTGTCCTTAGAAGAAAAAGGGATTTCTTCCAATATTTTCTCAACCAATTCCCCTTCTCTATTTATAATGGAGGTTGTTAGTAGAGTCAGGAAGCCAAAGGTTTTTGAGACCCTAGCCCCTATCCCCTTTGATCCTTCTTCGCAAAATTTGTTGGAGCACAACTAGAAAGGGCAAGAACAAATTCACAGATGAGAGCAGAAAGAGGTTCTGTGGGAGATATCGAATGCGAACCTTTCCACCTCCACCTCTCTCTCTCTCCTTATCTCTCTCTACACCTCCCTCGCTCCATCACTTTATGATTTTATCCTTCCTTTAATACAACCTCTCCCCCTTCACTCTCTCTTCATCCTCCCTAACACCTCTTCTCTCTCTCTCTCTCTCTCTCTCTGTCTCTTCCCCACCCCTCTCTCCCCCTATCTCTTCATCTTTGTCCCTCTCCCTCCCTCTCTTTATCTCTCTCCTCTGCCCACTTATCCCACCCTCTCTCCCCCAACTCTCCCTCTTCCCCCCCTCTCTCCCCCCTCCCTCCTCTCTCTCTTGCATGACCACTCATCCTCATGTTGCTACCTTGATTCTCATGACATCGACCACCTCTCGACCTCACAATCCACACTCGTCATCATTCGACTTACCACAGAGAATATCAACCTCAGGTCTATGCCCGTCGATTGTTCATGCATATACAAAAGCATGCATATACGGAAGCGCACATATATGGAAAATGTCATTATGGAAGTGGTCATCTTTCGTATATGCGTCATCCATATATGCGCATTTACGGAAGTCATCATCCGTATATGCATCGTCTATATATGCGCAATTTGGCTTCCATATATGTGCATTTACGGAAGCCAAAATGCGCATATACTGAAGCTCTCTTCTATATATAGAGATTTCGTATATGTGCATTTTGGCTTCCTTAAATGCACATATACAAAAGAGAAAATGTACATATACGGAAGCTCTCTTCTGTATATGGGCATTTATGAAAGCCAAAATGTGCATTTATGGAAGCCAAAATGTGCATATCTCTCTTCTGTATATGCGCATTTTGTCTTCCGTAAATGCGCATATACAGAAGCCAAAATGCACATATACGAAAGCTCTCTTCCGTATATGCGCATTTTTTCTTCCATATATGCGCATTTACAGAAGACAAAAATGTGCATTTACGGAAGAGAGCTTCCGTATATGTGCATTTTGGCCTCCGTATATGCGCATATACGGAACAAAAAATGTTCATATACGGAAGCCAAAATGCACATATACGGAAGCTCTCTTCTATAAATGCATATTTTTGTCTTCCGTAAATGTGCATTTAAGGAAGCCAAAATGCTCATATATGGAAGCTCTCTTCCATATATGCGCATTTTGGCTTACGTAAATGCGCATATACATAAGCCAAAATGCACATATACATAAGCTCTCTTCCGTAAATGCACATTTTTGTCTTCCGTAAGTGCGCATATATGAAAGACAAAATGTGCATATACGAAAGAGAGCTTTTGTATATGTGCATTTTGGCTTCTGTATATGCGTATTTATGGAAGCCAAAATGCACATATACAGAAGAGAGATATGCACATTTTGACTTCCGTAAATTCGCATATACGAAATCTCTCTTCCATATATGCGCATTTTAGCTTCCGTATATGTTCATTTACGGAAGGAAAAAATGAGCATATATGGAAGAGAGCTTCTCTATATGTGCATTTTGGCTTCTGTATATGCACATTTATGGAAGCCAAAATGAGCATATATGGAATCTCTATATACGGAAGAGAGATTTTGTATATGGGCATTATGTCTTTCGTAAATGTGCATATACGGAAGAGAGCTTCCATATATGCGCATTTACGGAAGGAAAAAATGCGCATATACGGAAGCCAAAATGCGCATTTACGGAAGCTATCTTCCATATATGCGCATTTTGTCTTCTGTAAATGCGCATTTTTGTTTTCCGTATATGCAAATTTTTCCTTCCGTATATGCACATGTCGGCTTCCGTAAATGCGCATTTATTGAAGCCAAAATGCGTATATACGGAAGAGAGATTTAGGGAAGCCAAAATGTGCATATATGGAAACTCTTTTCCATATATGCGCATTTTGGCTTCCGTAAATGCGCATTTTAGCTTTCGTATATGCACATTTTTTCCTTCTGTAAATGCACATATAAGGAAGCTCTCTTCCGTATATGTGCATTTTGTCTTCTGTAAATGTTCATTTATGGAAGCCATAATGTGCATATACAGAAGAGAGCTTCCATATATGCACATTTTGGTTTCCGTAAATGTGCATATACAAAAGCCAAAATGCACATATATGGAAGCTCTCTTTCATATATGCACATTTTGGCTTCCGTATATGCGCATTTTTTCCTTCCGTAAATATGCATATACAAAATCTCTCTTTCGTATATGCACATTTGGCTTCCATATATGTGAATTTATGGAGCCAAAATGCGCATATACAGAAGCTATCTTCAGTACAAAGCTTACAAGGGAATTTCACCTTTCGCTTCTCTTTCCTTCCCTCACCAAAATTATTGTTTGATCTATCATTGTTACCATTGTCCTTGGGTTTATTATTATTATTCCTCCCACCATTACGATTGTTACCATGTCCTTTATTTTTATTCCCTCCTGGTTTCTAGTTACCATTTGGGTTAGTCGACGAGTATACAGAATGCACATCCACCAACTGAGTGGGAGTGGAGGACACATGAGAACTTTTCCTCCTACAAACTGGCTTAGAGACAACTCTTTCAACTGGATTCTCACCAAGTTTGTATATTTAACATTTGTGGAGCCTATAATGCCATCATCATGAGGCCCGAGCTTCTGTCTAAGGTCATAGTTTGACCTCGGTGCGTCAGGAAAA
Organism: Picea engelmannii; assembly: GCA_009831015.1. NCBI lineage: Eukaryota > Viridiplantae > Streptophyta > Pinopsida > Pinales > Pinaceae > Picea > Picea engelmannii. The sequence continues at coordinate 2,564,792 of ML776748.1, read as the reverse complement.
ATTTCATATAACATCCAAGACTAAGCATATATGAGATCTAACTGTTGGGATTTAAAAATTGCGTCCTCTTCAGATGTTACCCCAGATGTAGAGACATCCTTCAAAATATAAGGAAGTAAAGACTTAAGAAACCATTCCAATAGGAACTATGGAGGAATGTAGGCTTTGATCAACCTCTTTTGTCTATGCCACTCCTGGATGTGATCCGAGATATGGGTGGATTTGTCTTGGCAGAGGGACGAAAAAAGTTCTATGTTGGGATCGTAACAAACAGACAACTAGAAGTGTTTGAGAAAGACTAAAACCATATGGTTAAAGTTACCATATGTCCCCCCTGGTATCTCTATGTACCATTTTGATACGACCCCTGTGAGGGTGCGTTGAAATAATCTTAAACAGATAGAATCATTGTTAAGGGAATTTGAAGAGCACCAAAGATGAAAAGTGGCGACGTGATCACTAGGATCCTCACCAGTCTTTCACTCAAATTTCAGAATATCTGAAGGAATCTTGGTGGGGACGGGGGGCCATGACGGATCATGATGCATCAGGTCATTCATTAATCTTGATAAGTCTGGAAAATTAAGCATTGCCGGAAAAGGGAGTCGGGGTTGTGGCATATAAGCCCATTCTCCCGGGAAAGGTTGTTGCTAGGGAATTGCAGCCCATCCATGGTTTTGGTATGCACCATGGCCATGTACGAGATTGTAAAACCCCCCTCCAAACTGATTCATAAGGGTTTGGTTGGGAACCATTCCAATAGGAATGTTATAATTAGGATTAAGAATGTTTCCCCCAGCTGGAGTAGCTCTAGGTTGGGGATTTCCCAAAGTATGAAACTGACCTCCCCCGATGGAAATTCAGACGATAGAGGTGGATTTGTCATGCCAAATGTGTTGGTCAAAATCAGTGTCGAGGAGGTAGGTGTAAAGAACATAACATAGGCAACAGCATGTCCGCCTGGTTGACTACTCCATCCAAGAGCATTAACACTAGTATTAGACCTAGGGTGAAAAGGAGGTTGGATTCGAATCATGGGATTCATTTGGGGAATGTGAGCTCCACCAAATGAGAGGGGAATATACAGAGGATCCATGCCCCCAAGTCAAATACTAGTTTAGGGCGAGGAATAAAGGAGGGTTTTTGGGTTTGAGAAGAGACAACCTGTTATGTTTCCTTAGCTCTTTCAGTATCTTCCACCCAACTTTGAGGTCGATCCATGAGGACATGGGCACAAATCTCATCCTTCAGGCCACTGATAAAACATTCTTAGAAAAATAGCATCAGAAATGCCCTCTCTACGAAAATCCAATCGCTCAAAAGAGGCTATAAATTCTTTCGCTGTGCCAGATTGTTTCAACTTTGTCAAACGAACTAAATGGTTGGTGTCAGTGTTAAAGCATTCATAAATCTCTGCCAAAAATTATGTTTAAGCCACATACCCTTGGCGGGATTTTTTTCTCCATTGCCAACATTCTTGATCGAAATGGAGAACACCATATCGGAGTTTGGCCAACTCATCTAAAGAGAAATAATGTTTCATTTGAGTTACCCAACCAGTCGGATCCGAGCTATCAAATGTGTTCGCATCCACACGTGGAAGGTGTAGTTCACGTTGAATTTGATGGGGCTGAAAAGTCGGGGAATTAGAGGAATTTTCACCTTCGGAGTGCAAAGGTGGGTCAGAGGAGGGAAGATCTACAGGGATATTCAACTTGGCGCAGATTGTGCTAGTGAAGGATGCAAGCTGGGTAGCGAGGTTATGTTTGATGGTTTCCATTTTGGTGTCTATGGAGAAATGCGTGTTTTTATTGATGGTGGAAAAATTGGCAGTGAGCAGTCGCACTTCCTGTTGGGCCTTTGTGAAATTAGAGGACAAGGAATTGAAGTGAGCTTCCAAGTCTTGGCTATGAGTGTGGGCCATGATGAAGAGGGAAAATGAAAAGGGATGGGTGGGACCACACAAAAAATGGGTTATGGGTGAAGTGTATCACGACGATCAGGGTGATGAGGGGAATCCAATGGGGTAAGGCCTAGATAAGGGTGTTGGAAGCAGGTCGGGTCCACAAGAATTTGTTTTTTGCTGAAAAATGATAGGTATGATTGCGATAAGGGAGAATAGAGGAATCCAATGGGATAGGGCTCAAATAATGGTGCCAACGGGATCCAGACTTATTTATTTATTTATTTATTTTTGTTTTTTTTACTCCTGCGAAGTTATACTCCGATCTGAAGAATATTGCAGTGTTAAAATGCCCAAATTCTTAACAGGAAGAAATGTGTACTAATTTTGCAACCCGGATGTAGGAGGCACAGTTGCGCAGTAATAGATCTTGTATGTTCTGTTTTTGTTTCCGTCCCAAGGGTTAGGGTATGCAGGGTGTCTATAAACAAGGTTTTTCCATGTGCTATAGCTCTATGATATACATGTGGCATCAAACAATAGTACTCAACCCAATATCTCAAGGCACCAACTAAGGAGGCTAGATCGTGCCCTTAGCCGTACTACCCGACTACCTAGGTACTAGAGAGTATCCTCCCGGGTGTTGTTCTCAGTGGCACTATAGTAGTTAGGCGGCCAATTGGTTTATCTATGGAAGGATTCATGAGATCTAGGTCAATTCATATACAAGTGTTGTCTGATGCGCTACCACTTGAAGGGGTACCAACAGGGGTTACAAGGGTGGCCAATGGATGTGCTCTTAAGTACCACTTGTATTTTCTGCATGTATGACTCCCTGACCATGGGTTTATGTGCGTAATGACAAATCTCTATAGCTTAAGACAACAAAATACGTCTCTACTCTGGAAAAAAAAATTAACTCACAATTTTCTGCCAAAGAAAGTGCTTTGATACCACTCGTAGTATTCCAGGTATAAAATAGTATGCATCGCATAAATATTTTAACTAGAAATGGCAGAAAAACAATGACATAACCAAAATAATACCATAATGACACTAGAAAGAGCACCTTGATTAATGATAGCAATGTTCACTTGCCTCTTCGAGAGGAAAACCTCCAACAAAGAAGAGCTCTATTACAATAATATCCAAGAAAAAACTTCTCATACCCTCTACTCCTATTAATACTAAATCTGTCTATCCAAAAGAACAATCTAGAGGAAGATCCTTCTAGAAGCGAAATCTTCTATTAGGTCTTCTTACATTTGACTTATTCTTCCTTATTGATAGGCCTTATTAATATTGGCCTTTATTACATGGAAATATATTATTCTACCTACGTGAGGGGTTAGGGAGGTTAGGTCCCTAACATTTGTATAAAATTATTGTAATAGAGCTCTGCTCTGCTGGAGGTTTCCCCCTCGAAGAGGCAAGTGAACATTGTTTCCTAGATCAGTAAAAGTATTATTCTGGTGTTGTGGATCATCAATTTTTTTGTTCTACTATTATTCTCTGCAATATTTATATTTTTTGTTGTTGATCCATTGTTATTCATTGCAATACTTTTGCTTATGATATTATAATAGATATGGTATCTAACAACCTTTCCTATCCCTAATTTTTTTTTATTTATGCTTTAGAAGTGAAGCCTTAACCCAAAATCCATTTTTGCGGGTCCATATATAATATATATTTTGAATATTTTTTCACAACTCGAGTGCACATTGTCTCTATCAAACTCGGATGCATGATGGGTTGGGAATTGCTTTCTTTAATATACCCATGCACACAACCCCAAATGCGTTAGCTAGCATCCAATAATGGCATGTGGAAGCTTCTCCCTACTCCATGATAAGAACCAAAACATCCCCAAAATCCCTAGAAATTCATATAAATAAAAGGCATTTTAGAGGATCAAGGGACCTCTCTCTCTCCTTCAATATTATGTTGCTAATTTTCTCGAAAGGGATGCCACTCTATATCTTGCTCTTTGATTAGTTCATACATGCAATGAAGGTTTTTAATGGAGGTTTGACAACAAATAAACAAACTGGGAAGGAACCCAAATAAAGGCATGGAGGTCATCGGTTTGATATGCAAGGTATATCTCCATTGTAACTCATTTTTTGTTAACTTAAAGGGGATGTCCCTTCTTTCTCTCCGTTGAATTAAGACTTCTTTATTTTCTAGGTATCAAGTAGTTTAGTGATTTTATTTAGGCATTGAATTACTTTGGATTTACATGCTTATTTAGGCTTCTTTGGATTAAATATGTTAGTAAGATTGATTGTTAGAGATGAGGAGGCTATTTTCCAATGGAAGAAGTTAGGTTTTTCTTATTGAAATGTGTTGCGGGTGTTTCATGGATCTATTTCATGATGATTTGTATTTCATGGTGATGTGTTCTCTCTCTCCTACTTCTCTGAGCATAGATGCAATCCCCAATCCCCTATAATCAATTTTAAGTTATTCCCTTCTTCTTGTTTCTTCTCTTCTCCATTCCTTTTTGAATTGCTATTATTCTCCTCTATAATTTAGAGAAAGATAAAAGTAATCACTTTAATTTTAGTAATAAACCTAAATCACATACATATTAAAAAAAAATTGATACATTCTTATTGGAATCCTTCTATTAAAAGATAATTTTTAATTCTATTTAACTAATATAATTAACATTATTTATTCTTTGTTATAATTGAAACATGATAGAAGAAAAAATATTTAATTCGTCTTTTTCATTTGTTTCCTATATCAATTTAATTCCTATATCAATAAGCATCCTTTATATCTATTATTTAGACATAAAGGTATATCTCTATTATGAATAAATTTTGTAGTATAAGTAGTTTTTAAAAATAAATATATTTTAATAAATTAATAAAAATAGTTATTATTTATAATTTTGTCATTAAAAATAATAAATTTTAATTTTACATAAATTAATGAATTTAATAAGATTATTTTGTAGTATAAGTAGTTTTTAAAAATAAATATATTTTAATAAATTATTAAAAATAGTTATTATTTATAATTTTATCATAAAAATAATAAATTTTAATTTTATATAAATTAATGAATTTAATATGATTTTTTTAGTAATTTAAATAAAAATTCATGGAATGAAGAAAAATTAATTTTATATAGATTAATGAATTTAATATGAATTTTTTCCCTCCATAAAACATTAATTTCACTTAAATAAAAATTCATGGAATGAAACAAAATGTTGTCCAAAAAGGCACATGTTAAACCCACAATAAACCCCATATATTTATAAATAGGTCCCACTTTCACTGCTACAAATTCACGAAGCTTTAGTTGCGTCAAATTTCACCAATAAAATTTTCTTCACATTTTGTTTTCGATGTTCTAGTTCGAAACTTTTCGAACTAATCTTTATATATTTATGTATTATAGGCCATCATTCGGGCGATGACAAAAGCCAGCCCATAAGCTTGTTGTACCACGGCTTCGTTATTGTCGAGATATTTTGAATCTCTCTTCCACATGAAGATAAGGATGAACGGGCTGGAACAACGGTTTCCCCGCCATGGAAGCTAAGTCTACAACTCTCAATCGCCGTCTCCTTCGAACATAAGAAGAATGTGTGGGAACCCAAGTCCTTGACTTTATCAGCTGGATTTAAACCTGCCAACGAATTCCAAAATTTCAATTGATCAACTATAGTATCTAAAAGACGTGAAATTGTTCGTCTACTTCAATCGAATGGAATGAAATAGAGTAAACTCACAACCCATGAACCACAGTGTTCATATCAAACACAACAACCTGGATTTTAGGTATATACACCATTTCTCCGAAATTGGGATATTAGGTTCAAGTTGTATCTGAAATTCAATGCAGTTTACAAGACTAAAACAAATTAAGGTACTTATAATTGATGCTGAGTTGGGAATAATGGAGCCCAAAGGAAGTGGGATCATTGCTGAGAAGTGGTTTACGCCCTTCCTTGGCATAGAGAACAAAGGTGGCTTTAATCGCATCCTCCACTGTGGCATCTGTGGAGAGTAATGCACGCAGGGGACCAATGCTCCGTGCAACCGTCACGTTCACCAGTAACTTATTAGCGCATATCATACATAACTATCAAAGCCAACAACCTCGGACAAACAACTTACAGGAATACACAAAGAACACGTAGATCATCATCAAAACTGGCATTCTGGAAAGGCAACCACTAACTATCTCTCCAAAGAGACCAACGCCAACCTGCCGCAGATGATCCTCGTTGTGTCGCAGCTAAGTCGAACATGCCTAGCTTCCAATCCCAATACCCTATTTCCTGTTTTGATTTCAAAATTCTTAAGGGCGAGCATGAAACTTCTGAAAAAATTTGAATGACAACCGGAGAGAAAATTAGAGGAGCATTAAAGAAGGGCGAGCCTGGAGCTTTTGATTCAAATTTGAATGAGACAAAATTCAAGGAGCATTAAAGGGGGTGCAGGGTGCAGTGCACAACGTACCTCTCTATGTCAATCAACAGATGGACGGGAGTGACTACAGACCGTAACGGAGCTTGGGTAGGTAACGGAGTGTGCTCTGCTGCTGGGAAGCCGTTGCCGGATATATCTTGGTACCATTAGTCATGGATGGATGATGGGCATGGGATCCATSTACCGAYAATCTGTACATAAAATATAAAATAATATTGGGAACCATGCACTAAGTCAATGATTGGTCAATGATTGGTTTAGTGCACGGTGGATAATACTTGCCAATTTAAAATCTTTTTTTTAATTTACCAACTTCTTTGTCCATGTCCAAGCTAGTGTTCGAAAGTTGATCTGTTTCCCTCATGTGTTCCCTGAACACATGGGTGAATGACATGTGTGTAAAAATTGTTTGTAGCTTTTTTATTTCAGCATGTATGGGAAGTAGAGTGTAGTTCATCAATATGTTTAATAATATTTATGGTGAACATCGAATTGCAAAATACATTGAACTGTTGTGTCTTATTTTCAAGAGCCAATCATAGCAAGACGAGGGAGAAATAAGAAATAGAGAAATGAATAGTATCCATATCATAAATTATATATAAAATGATAGTTTGTATTGCTCACATACATTCAGATACATTAGGTATATATAGTTGGAGTGAAAGCTAACTGATTTTAAATATGGGTGGAGGAGTTGAGAGAATATCTTAATAGACTCCAACAAATCCTCAAACTAATCCCCAAAGTGTAGTATGGAGCGTTAATGAAGCATAACTGCGCTCTTTCTCTTCCTCATCTTCAAGCTTACCGTTGTCAAGTAATGAATCATCCTATGGACATACCTCCATCTATCAAAGATTTGGCTTTCGACTATATCGATTTCTAGAAAGGCAATCTAGGTATGAAATGTCTTCAAAATTCACTTATACACAATGACTTCCAATCATAAAAACATATGTTCTTGAAACAGGGGCTGCCAACTTATATCAAGATACAAAAGTTCATACTTCTTTTACCACATAAGTAGCACGCACACATAGACAAACACTAATAATATCAACACATAGAAATTCAACACTTTTTCATGCCACATCAAGCTTTCCCCGGAGTGATGAAGTCTAGCCATTTTGATCCTCAGACTCACACAGGCTATACGACGTGGACTGTAGTTTTGATTGGTGAAGGAATGGCTTCTCTTTACAGAACTCGCGGCTCATGCAAACATAAATAATATTAATACAATGCCAGATCGAAGATTGCAAGTAGCCTCTTTAACAATGACGGCTTGATTGAATTTGGTTTTTGTTGACCAAATTTATGAGAGGATTTTTCACACGTGAACACATGATTCAACTACTGGAGAATTGGTGCATGAATTCATGGCCAAGAGATCGCATCAAGCAATAATGTATGCCCGATCCTCTAATTTAATCCATTTTCAGTCACATCTTATCACGATCTTTATTTAGCACACCAAGTCAGAAATAACAAATGCAATTTTTTTTTTAATGGAGATCTCAAAGAGCTCGATGTGGGAGTTTGATTATCAGGGCTCTATTTAGCATAGGACGACGACTCCTTTAATCTCCTTCACACCCTTGATGCAAGTAGTTTAATGAGTTTGGCAGATTCTTGACGACTCTTAGTATTTTAACAGATGGGATCTTCACCGGCAACGATGTCAAATCAAACCCTCAACTATTTGAATGCGATGACCAGTTCAATCATATAGAAACACTGGTTTCTTCTTCGTGACATATAGGAAAAACACACTAATTAATCACACAGAAACACACTTTACTCTTCTACATATGTACAAAGATTAAAGTTAGATCTTTTTCATCTTCCTTAGCCCTCCCGCGAGGGAGTGAGGCTCATATGATCTTTGATACCAAAATAGAGAAATGAAGAGCAGCCATATCACAGATTACACACAAAATGATAGTTTGTATTGCTCACTTATACTCAAAGATATTAGATATATATAGTTGGAGTGATATCCAATTGGTTCTAAACATGGGTGGAGAAGAAGACTCCAACAAATCCTCAAACTAATCCCCAAACTATAGTATGCAGCATTAATGAAGCATTATCTCTAATAATAAGTTCACTAAGATTATTCGTTGCGTGAGGCCAGAAAAGAATGAAATGGAATTCCCCTTGGAGAGGTGGAGGACACCGGAGCACATCCACAGGATGGACTACCTTGTGTCGCTCCGTCGAGGAGAGCCTAGGAGATAGTTTTGTTGATGTCAAGGGGATGTGAGACCCTTATCAACCAAGGGGAAGAGGATTCATGTGGGTAAGCTACAAATATGGAGAGGATAGAAATGACATTGTGTGTGGGAGTTCCCTCTTTGACTTCAAAGATTGAGTGATTTCTGGAGCCCTATTCCCAAAAAACAATTAGTGGGAGAGCCTTGTAACAATGAATATGCTCATTGGATATCCAAGAGTAAAAGGCCTTTCGGATAAGATCCCCTTCCCATTCAAATTGTGGGTCCAAAGAGTGACTAATCACTATCGAAACTGATCGAGTGAAGGGACAATGTATGAACAGGTGCCTACTAGTCTCTGCTTCTAATTTACAAAGTGTGCATCTGTTGGGCCCTGTGAATGATCTATTTTGCATATTGTCCCGTGTAGGGGCTTTGTTTTGGATAAAATGATACATGAATAATTTCTCTTTGGTTGAGAAGCTTAACGTCTATATCAGTTTACCCCAACAAGGGGGAGGAGTCAGGCATTCGGCTTGGGCCATCCATATGAGATGATCTTCCTAATTAGAGAGTTTGATTAAAGATTTTTAAAGAGTATGTGAAAGGAATATAAGAAGGAATAAATTGGTCCTCCATACCAAATTCCTCCATTGTGAGCCATCTCACAGAGCAGGTGGAAAAATTTATGTGGCCCACTTAGCTTATGAAATAAATGTCTCTTCAGTTTAAGGAGACAATAAGTGATTTGGCGGAGATTTTGATTTGAACACCCAATCCAAGGGTCTTTTCCAACAAAAAAAATTGAGTATCGTCCCAAAATTTCCAAATTAGCTAGTCCCCAATTAGTGGGAAGGAATTGGTGAGTTCTTTCCATATAAGAGTTCATTTTTGTGACATGTTTGTGGATCTGATCCAATCAGTGAGAGAGGTAGGGGAAAAGTTTTTTTTCCTTGATAATCTTATGCCACAAGCCTTCTCCTTCCACCAAACTCTAGGCATTTTTGGGAACTAGGGCATTTGCGAAGAGGGAAATATTCTTGAGCCCCCAACCTCTTTGAGCCTTTGGTTTTGTGATGGTTTTCTTTGATGCCAAAACTAATGGCTTGGAATTATGCTTTCCATTCCAGAGGAATCTAAGAAATACTTGACTAATTTTTTGCAACATACCTTTTGACAGCCAAGCTAAGGAGGTCAAATAAACTAGAATAGCTTCTATAACAAACTTTAGCAGAACTAGTCTTCCAACCCTTGAAAGACACCTATTGCACCCAGAGTGGATTGTTTTTTCCACTTTGGTAATGAGCAAGGACCAATATGTACTTTTATATCCATTTTCCTTTATTACTAAGCCCAAATATTTTAAAACTTCCTCGGAGATTTTTAATTGGTTATCTCAAAGGGAAGAGATAGAAGTTTTTTTTCTGTCATTTAGACCCCATGCTAGGAGAGTTGATTTTTTCAGATTGATCTGCATTCCACTTGAAAGTAAAAAAAAACATGGAGGATGTATTTGAGTTGCTCCAAATATTGAAAAGAACTTTCACAAAATAAATGAGAATATCGTCAACAAATAGCAAGTGTAAGAGAGAAATTTGATTATATTTTTATTCCTTTGAAGAGTACGTGTGCAACAACATCAGAAATGAGGTGTTGAGGCTTTCAACCACCAAAATAAAGAGAAGTGGGGAAAGAGGGCATCCCTTCATTAGCCTTCTTTCAGCCTTAAATAAAGGGGAAGTCTAGTCATTCATGAAGATAGCAAAAGAGGTATTGGAGATGCAATTTAGTATCGATGTAACAAAGGAGTGTGAGAAGCCAAGGTAAAAGAGAATTAATCTTGGATTTACCTTGTCAAAAGATTTTTCTAAATTGACCGTATAGATGACAGCCTTTTGCTTTCCCACGTGAATAGAATGAATACCTTGTTGTGCTAAACCAATGGCCTGATGGATTTCTCGAACTTGAAGAAAATCAAATTGCTCCCCAAGGATATTATTAGAGAGGATCTCCTTGAGCCTAACAATGATGATTTTGGAGATGATTTTGTAAATGTTGTTTCAAAGGGAAATAGGTTAGAAATGGTCAAAGGATCTAGGATCAACCACATTGGGAATGGGGGCTATGAAAGTATAGTTGAAAGGGGTGAGTATGTGACCAGTGGATCTAGAGAATTGAACAGTCCTATGAAGGTCATCCCCCAAGACGTCAAAAGTGCTTGCATAGAATTCAGTAGGAAAGAGATCGGGTCCAAGGATTTTGTCCGTATGAAAACTGACGAGGATTTTTTGGAGCTTGCCCTTGCGACTTTCGCCATTAGGATATCATTATGTTCTTGTTCCACAAAGCATGGGAAAAGATTGGAAACCCTAAGAATGGCGTCTATGGTCACTCTCGAGTCATCGGTGAAAATACTTTTGAAGTGGGCAATGCCTTCTTCCACAATTCCTTCAAAAGTAGTTGCTAGAGTCCCATCATTCCTTAGTATTGACCCAATTGCATTTTTAGTTAGTTTTTTTTCCTTTAGTGAAGTGGTGAAAGAATTTTGTGTTTTCATATCCCTCTTGGAGCCAAAGAGATCTGCTCTTTAGGAGCCCTTCCTTCTCCCTTCCCAGAGGAATGGAATTTCTCTTTTTTTTCTAATTGGATGATCTTTGATTTTTGTTCCTCCGAGAACGTCATGTAAACTTCTTGTTCCTTCCAATTTTGGAGTTGGACTTCTATATCCTAGAGAATTTGATTTTCTCTGTTGATTTGTTCCTTTCCCCAAACAAATATGGCTTTATAGGGACGAATCGAAGGGCGACTAGGTTTCCTTGCGAAGGTCCAGATAGCTTTGATCGTCCAATCACGTGGAATTAAATTTCAAGGGACTAGGAGGTTTTCTGGGGTCGGGAACGAACTCAAAGAACATGGGAGAATGGTCAGAGCTATCCCCAGAAGAAATCCTTTGTTGAAACCTACAGTTTTCTTGGAAGAAAGATTTGAATTATAGAATTCGGTCTAGACGCTTAGCAATTCGAGTGCCCCCTTTGCGCATATTCCTCCAAGTAGGGGAATATTTAATAGACTGGACGTCTAACATATTAGAGTCTTCTATTCCCTTTATGAAAACTTCCACTAGTGGGTCAGCCTATGTGGAGGACCCCCATATCTCACACGACCCTAGAGTGAAATTTAGATCTCCGTCAATAACCATATTTCCCGAAGAGAAGAGGGAGGATAAAAAATGTTTGTTCCATAAGTCTTTTCTCTCCAAATATAGCCCATAGATGTTCACGCATAGAAAATGATAGATCGTGTACAGAAGAAAATAAAGAGACACCCAGAATAACAGGTGAAACCTAGGAACTGGTTAGCTTCAGAGAATCTATTTGCCATCTTGTGATTAAACCACATGAATGACCATTTGCATCTAGAGACAAAAAAATACCAACCTAGCAGGGAAGGGGAGAGAATCTTTATGACTATCCATCATCGTTTCCTCGAGAAGGATAATTCTAACAACCCCACGTAAAGTTTTTTTCCTATCGAAAATCACTTCAGAGTGTGTATGTTTCTAGGCCAGAGAGAGGAATGATTTTCTTCCCCTAAGAGAGGGTTTGTTATCCAAGTATTCAAATCAACTGAGGTCGAGCATGCAATCTTAAGGGCCCTCATATGTTGAGCTTGAAGAATATCTTAGGTTGTACTTGAGGGGAGGAGCACGGGAGGGAGGATGGGCTGAAGGAGTTGAGGGGAGATCAGGGGGAAGGGAGATTAGGGAAAAAGGGAAGGGCCAAGAGGATGAGAGGCCCAGGTTCGGGGTTTGTAAGTCTGAAAATTCCTAACAAAAAGGATATTTCAGAGGGAGCCTCTTGCATAGGAGAAGAGGGAGCTTCACGCGACCTTTCACCAATTAAAAATTTTGTAGGATAAATAGAAGACGAAGATAAAGGAAGAATACCCTCTTTTGTTGACTAGGATGTAGGTACCCTATCATTGTTGGTGTCCTTTTCTGTCAAGGGAGAAGGGGCCCCTTCGGCAGGAGGCCGAGGAGGTGGAACAACAACTTGAAGTGGGGCTTGGTCCACCTGCAGTGTTGAGGATGGTTTCTTAATCTATTTTCTATTATTTTGCCCCAAATAAGTCTTTGTCTAGGTGTCCATTTACATGGCAGTGGCCACAATGAAATTGTATCCCCTCATATTCCAACTCTTGGCGAAAAGGAATGACCCTGATGTTGAATGGAAAGGATTTTGTCCATAGCTATGTATCTGGTGCGAAGAAAGGGCAGGACATGTCGTATTCGTAATAGGACCCTAGAGCAGTTCCAATTTCTCTAAAGATGTCTTCTATCCTAAAAATAAGAGGTAGGCCTGGTAATCGAACCCAAATGGGAGTGATTTCTCGTTGGTCCGATGAGGCATTGAATTCAGGATTCCAAATTTTGAGATGTAGGGCCTGAGAACCCTAACACCAACGTCGTGCCAAGATTTTGTGGGTATCCTGCTCCGAAGTGAAAACCCAGGCGATCCTGAAAACAATAATTAAAGAAGAAGAAAACTAGAGAATGATATTGGGAATGAACGTTGAGGCTATTGATTTCATATTGAAGTATATAAATAATAACAAGAACAGTTATACCGTTTATGAACGGGAGTAACTGTAAACTAACTATTTTGCTAACTAATTAAACCACGAGATTACAACTCTTAACACTCCCTCTTAATCTCGAGGATTACATTATTAATAATGCCTAAACTTTGACATTGAAATTGAAAAACATCTTTTCCCAAAGGTTTAGTGAAGATATCAGCTAGCTGAGCTTTAGAACCACAAAATTTTAGAAAAATGTCACCATTTTTTACGAGTTCACGAATGAAGTGAAATCAAGTATCAATGTGTTTTCTTTTCTGATGAAACACATTATTCTTCGACAAGGAAATGGCAGAGTTATTGTCACAGAAAATTGAAATAGGTTCTTTTGTCGTATATCCAAAATCCGTCGAGAGCCTTTTAAGCCAAACTGCATGACATGCTGTTGTTGTTGCTGCTACATATTCCTCTTCTGCAGAAGAGATAGAAACTATGGGCTGCTTCTTAGATGCCCATGAAATCAAATTCTTTCCAAAAAGAAAAGCATAGCCTGAAGTGCTTTTTCTGTCGTCAATACTTCCTGCATAATCACTGTCGATATAACCTGTAAGCATACTGTCTGTTGAAGCTGTGTACCACAAACCATAAGTGGTTGTACCTGCAATGTATCTTAATATTCTCTTACCAACTTTCCAATGAGAATACTTAGGAGATTCCATAAACCTGGAAATGCAAATTGCTGCATATGTTATGTCAGGTCTTGTAGTAGTAAGATACATAAGACTACCAACAAGTTGTTTATATAATGTGGAACTTATTACTGATCCCAAATCTTCCTTTCTTAATTTAGTGCCAAGAGCAATAGGAGTGTCAGTAGGCTTACACTTTTCCATCTTAAATTTTTTCAAAACATCAGCAGCATATTTTTGTTGACTAATAAATATACCATGATCATATTGGTCTACTTCAATACCTAAGAAATACTTCATTAATCAAAGATCTGTCATTTCAAACTCATTTTTCATGGCTGATCTAAATGCATCTAACATCATGTTTCCTGTGTAGATCATGTCGTCAACATAAAGACATAGGATGAGAATATTACCCTGCTGAT
>ML776748.1:2518824-2532308 GCA_009831015.1 Picea engelmannii | reverse complement strand
GACGAAGCTCGTGGCGTGCAATATTTTGTCACTAAGTTGATAGTTTCTTTGAGGGCCGAGGATCCAATTTCCAATTTTTAACCATTGTGTTTTAAACATTAGTTATTGGATCCTAGAAAACCCACTCACAATTGTCTTCTTCTTTCTCCTCTTTATTTATTCATGATTTATAGTGATATTTAATAATAACTTTTTCTTTATGGTTTTTTTTTTCTTCTAATATTCATGTTTTACCAAATTCCTACCACCTTCTTTTACTTTTAGGCTTTTAATACAAACACTTGAGTTCTATATTTTGTTATAGGTAAAGAAAAAATCAAAAAATAAAATAAATAGATTGCAAGGATAACTGACCAATTCTAGAAATTGAAAAAATACAGTATAATTTTTTTAGAAGGAACCTTTAGAGCATAAGCTACTGCATAAACATCCACATTGAAAAAAAAAATATATGTTACTTATGATTCATGGTAAATATAGTTGAGATAAAACTTACCAAAATTAGGCAGATCTGAATAGTAAATAAAACTTAATTATATTGCACCACTGCTATTGTTAATCAGCACCCTAATCAACTCGTTAAGTGGTGGGCGAGATAACATGGCATCTTAAACAGCACAAGGGTAAGAAGCGGAGGATAATATTGACAAGACACAACTTGGGCTAAATTAAGAACACATGATATGAAAGACATGATGAACATGAGTATGCAATCAAGGATTTAGTGGCAGTGTCTCTTTTTCTTTGCTTGAGGTGGAAAATCCAATATCGTATTTAAGTTTAAAATATTGAAAAAAAAAATTGTAAATCATGTTAATTATAATTTTATAAAAATATAAAAAATTAAATCATTTTTAAAAATAAATCCAAATTTTTAAATAAAATAATTTATTTTATAAAATTTAAAATAAATAGTTTTAAAAAATAAAATTGAAAAATCGTTTTAAGAAAAATATAAAAATAACTTAATAACTAAATTTTACTTAAAAAAACTTTTCGTTTTTAAACTTTGCATTTTTTTCAAGCAGATCCATTTTCTATCGAGGTTTATCTGAGGTTTATGTCCATTTAATTGACGTTTTTCATGGCGAGAACAAGCCTCTCAAAACGACGCTTTTCATGGGACAACAAGCCTCTCAAAAATATTTTGAAACGATATAGTAGATGAATTATAAAACAAAATTAAATTTTAAATATTTTAATATTTTAATAATATTTATTATAATTTTGAAATATAATGGAAATATTTTTTCTTTCAAAACATTTTTTATTACACAACATAAATATTTTTTTTTCAAAAACATTTTTGATTACACAACATAAATAAATTAATTTTTTTTCAAAAACATTTTTTATTACATAACATACATAAATTATAAATTTTTGATAGGTTGAAAATTGATTTTCATTTAAAAAAAAATAAAAAATACTTTGATAAAAGAAAATTAAATACTTTGATGAAAATAATAGGTTGAAAATAGATTTTCATTTTCACAAAATTTATTTAAATACTTTGATGAAAAGTTTAAAACACATCATAAAATTTCTTGCACTAATATGTAACAAATACGCAAACAATGGCTCGACCAAAAATTCCCTTTGTAAGCTTGCATGTTCGATAAATGATCTGTTCTCCGCTTGACGTTATATCAGGGTTTGTGTTACTTCTCTGTCCCTGCAATTTATTTGAGGCCATCATCAGAGGGGAGATAAATAAGGTACCTTCATAGTCGACTTTGAAAGTCAGTTAAACCAATAATGACAGGGGGAATACACAGCCACTTCCATAGTCCATTTTGAATGACAGTTAAAGTAATAATCACAGGAGACGATTCTGTATAGGTGTATAGGTGTTGGTTAGTTGTTTTATAAAATGATTTTTTTGTTCAGTTGTTATATAAATTTAAATTTACACGAATTATTATTTTGTTATTCAGAATTCATCTCTGACTGTAGAAATGGATTCAACATGCTGAAAAATTCTTAAGAAATTTAGATTTTACACAAATAATCACTTAAATCTACAAATCCAACAATTTCTATCAAGATTTCTGATAAAAAAATCCTATAAAGTGATTGTTGCACTGAAGCAGGTTAGCAGATGGAGAAGTGAAATGTTTAAGGTTTATAAAAAATCTTATTTTATAGAATCTTTAACCTACCCCATTCTTTATATATAATTTATTTCCTGGCACTCAGCTTTATAAATGATAAATTAGAAAAGTAAGCACGCATTTACAAAGATCACGACTAGAAATCTGAAAATTAGATTTAGATGATATTGTATTGTGTTTTCATATATTGAACGTCACTACATCAAACACAACGCGAGAAATTTATTCCCACTTTGAATATTATTAATGAATACCGAACTGCATACATGATACTGTGGAACAAAACCAAGTACGAACATCACGTAACAGCCACAAAACAGGATCCAGTCTGCTCTCTTGGAAGTTCGTGATATATCTACCAACGGGTCTCTAAAAGAGTAAAAGAATATATGACGGAGATAATGGTGTCGCTACTTAATCTTTCTTCTTACTGCTTCATTCTGCAACTTTCTCTTTTCGCTAGTTACATGCCCAAGAAGTGGTTCATGCGGATGATTCACTGTCATTATTCTTCCGATTTTCGTCCTCATTATTATTACCCAGCGAGAGTATCCTCATCTTATTGCTTGATTCTGCAATCTCTTTCATGTCACTGGCTGATCCATTTTCTTCCCGCTTCCTACATGGCCCAGCACTGTTGTATGTGGACGATTCATTACCCTTTCTCCTCCTCATTTTCATACTTGATTCACTGTCATTGTTCTTCCGATTTTTCTCCTCATTATTATTACGCAGCGAGGTTCTTCTCCTCTTATTGCTTGATTCTGCAATCTCTTTCAGGTCACTGGCTGATCCATTCTCTTTCCCCTTCCTAGATGGCCCATTACCCTCATTCTTATGTTTCTCGTCCTCATTTTCATACTTGATGTTGAAAAAAGAAGCACCCAGCGGCGGTCCAAGTGCATTAAAATGAGCAAAATTTCTGGTACTGAAGTTCGCCCGCGAGTTGGGCGCAGTGATTAACTCGAATTCATCAGCCTTGAACAATGTAAGAACTAGCATGTGGGCACCCGATCTCGGAGGTTCATAAGCAACCAGCTGAACCGGCGGCGAATCTAATATTGTAGCACAAAGAAACAAACATATTCATGACGGTTAAGATTACTACGCGCACTTAATCGATCCGTAAATTTTAATGTGAAAGAAAGAAACGCAATCATGATACCTATATGATGATCGAGGCAAACGAAAGTCAGAGTTAACCTGCACAACGTAGCGATTAATACTGTTATTATGAAATTAGTTAAAGGATTCTGCGTGCCATATTATCAGAAATTTGTCCTTACTTCAGGCCGATTATAGCATACCAGTGCAGATACTCGCCTCCAAGAGCGTCAGGATCCGTCATAACCTGATTAGGGTTTTATGAAAAGGTTAATAATATGAATTTCAATTCGACGAAATACAGATTAATAAATGATTATTAAACTTACCACTGCCACTAATTCCGGGATCATGAAGGTTTCCAGCAACTGTAGATCCAAAGGATGTCTATGCTGTTCAAAATAAGTAGGTGGGCGTTGCACTTCAGCAAGGGTTACTTCGTCGCCTATTTTGATTTGTGTATCGCCGTATCCTAGAATCAACTCAAGACGAGGATTGAAATCGTCGAGAACGCGTCCGATAACTCCCGATTCCACCAGCTTCCGCTTTATCTCCCCCATTCTTTGCACAACTCAATGCGCGGGGACCCGAGATCAAGAAGAATGAAAAAATGGACAGCGCGTCTGAAATCGAAGATCCAAAGTACCGAAGAATAGTGAAAGAATGGATGGAGAAAGAGAGACCCACACTATATGCTAATTCAAACGTGGAGAAAGAGGGAACCACACTATACCAAACGTGGATGACATCAAAGTAGGAAATAATCTGATTCAAACTATGGAGTAGATGCGGGAAGCTGACAGTTTCATATTCTTTGCCAATATCAAGATCTAAATCAGGTCAATAAGTTAGTTTGTAATAGATGTGAACGATATGCGTAATAATATATTTATAAAATAAAATAGTAAAGAATATTTAAAAAATTACACTATAAATATAAAAATATTAAAGAAACCGATATAAATATAAAAATATTAAAGAAACTGATATCAAAGTAAATTAATTTTAATTGTGAAATTCGCAAACATGAAATATTAATAAATCTTAATTTTATTTTGCATCTCTTCGATGTTTCATAAATCTATGGTGATATAAAAGCAGTGGATGTTTAAAAACAAACCAAAATTCCACGTTCATTTCCACTGTGGACGTGGATTGAAAAAACGGAAAATTCGTGAAAGAAATTCGAAAGGACAGAGAAAGTATTGTGTCAAATCAAATCCACGTTATCATCTGAAGACTACAGTTAACAAGGCTTACCTTATCATCTGGTTTTCCTTCACCGCCGTTACACGGATCTTGCTTTCTTTCACGAAGAAGTTACATAACCAACATATCGGGAAAAAAATTGTACCGTGAACTACGTCGCTACACGGATCTTGCTTTCTTCAAATCATTTGTAATGTCTACCTATTCGCATCTGAAGAAGAGAAATACTAGCACAGCGGCAAAGTCGGCTGGTGAAAGCCTATATAGGCATAGGCATTGGGTTAAAACCCGCTTTAAAACCCATTCCATAAAAAAAATGAATGTCATTCACACTCCAAAAGTGGAAAGAGGCGTTTCACATTCCAACACTTTAATTAATTTGTGGTTTAATCATCTAAATGTAAATGTGATAATAAAAACTTCCATAGATATTAATTCTTGTTAATCATTTAAAAATATTAATCATAAAGTCTTATAGTAATTTTTTAATATAATTAGGTAAATATGAAAAAACTAAACAAGTTAAGTGATACATTCATAAATACAAAAAAGTTATGAACAATGAATCCTATTCATTGACTTGAAAAGATGACTAAAAATATGCTAACATCTTTTATTGCTAGCTATCAAATTAAATTTTTAGATTAAAAAATAGTTAATTATACACATTATCAATAAATACACACCTATCCACTTAAATATACCTATCAACATAAATACATACATATATAAATATATAATATGTCGTTAAAATATTGTCTAAATCGTAAACGCCACACTCCCAATACATCATAATGGTGGCCAAGAGATTGGCTCTTATACCATATGACATCAAAGAAGCTTGCAATTGTATTAACCGGTTCTCATGATGGTGGCCAAGAGATTGGCTCTTATACCATATAACATCAAAGAAGCTGGCAATTGTATTAACCAGTTCTCTGACTCTAGTGTGTTGGCTTCACTATATAGTTAGATGTCATTTCTAACAAAGTAATATTCTTATATTTCTATTATATAACAACTACAACTTAACCTGATATCTTGGAAACAAAAAAAATCAAAGAATGCGTTGGTGTCATTGAGCCATTATTAATCTAATACTATTTTCGAAATCAATATACGTAGACTTTAAGAATTTAAACCATTCCCTATCTATTATAATGGTAACGATCACCTTGCATAGAAAATAATTGAATTGCAATTCAAATTTTTAATTAAATAAATGTTACATTCAAAATATTTTGTTATGTAGAAAAGTTAATTGTTTTGCAAATTTTTCTTTTGGAACCCACTCACAACTGTTTTGTTGTTTCTCCAAATGTTACATTCAAAATATTTTGTTATGTAGAAAAATCACTTTTTGTTTTTCCAAATATTATTACTTAAACAAATCAATTTGTTTGTAATTTTTTTCTATTAAAATTTACTTATAATTTTTTATTTTTTTATTTTTTTTCTTATTGATAATCATTTTCATGATTATATTTTAAAATAATTTTTATGTTATTCATTTTTTATCTAATACAAACACCATATCTTCTACAAATTTCCTCACCACCTTTTTCTACTTTTAGGATTTTTTTTAAGTATATAGGGACATTGTTGCCATGTTACTATTTTTTTCTTCAATTCATTCCTTATTATTTTTTTCTTCAATTCTTTTCATCTCTTCATTCATAAATCAAGTAACACTTTTTGTTTTGTTTCTTCAAATTATAGAAGTAATAGATATCTCTATTTCTTTTTTATCAATGCTTCTATTTCTAAAAACTCTATGGACATGTGGAAAAGAGAAAGAAAAGGACTGTTACCCCTACCCCACTGGGACCAAATATAATGGGTTCAATTTTAAAATTTAATTAATAAGAAAAAAAATTCATAAAGATTGCAAGTTCTTTAATATATATTATTAAGACATGTTACCTTTTAATATATATTATTAAGAATTTTTTTTTTTTTTTTGGAAAACTTAGGTTTGGTTTTGGACTTGACACACATATCCATGTAAAAATGTTTCAAGAACTTATGCTATTACTTGAACTTGATATTTCAATAAAACTTGTGAAAAGGGAAATAAAGATTAGCAACAACCACAATAATATTAATGTACACAGACACATTAATATTATTAATGTGGTTGTTTCAGGATGGGCACATAAAAATATCTCCAAATAATCAATATCATATATTTATATGAATGAATAATTATATAAATAAAGTTCACACACAATTTTATTTTTAATTAATCAATAAAATTATATTAATATTAACTTAAATACTTTACTATAAATTTACATTATATTAACTTATACGATATATGTTACATTATATGTACTAACTTATACTATAATAGATATATTATAATGTATTACAATATATACATAAACTTATGTTTTTGCAAACTACAAAGTTTGTTTAATATATGTCACATCAGAATTTCCATTAAGGGTTTTGCCACTTTGTGACATTAATCTAATGTGATGTCACATTGTCACATTTATTAAGGGTTTTGTTCTATTGCAATGTTCATCATGAGTTAGCATCAATAAGGCCAATCACTCAGACTGAAGTGGATACGACAATAAAGGAAATGCCCCCAGGAAGAGCTCTAGGTCTGGATGGCTTCACCACGGATTTTTTCCATCACTGTTGGGACATGATCAAGGAAGACGTCTGGCTGGTGGTCGAAGAATCAAGAACCTCTGGAAAAGTTCTCTCTGCACTCAATGCAACGTTCATCACTCTAATCCCTAAGGAGGAGAGAGCCACACACCCAAAGAAGTTTAGACCAATCTCCCTCTGTAATGTCATATACAAAATAATCACAAAGGTTATTGCTACTCCCCTCAATCCGCTCCTACCTTTCATTATTTCCAATGAGCAAGGTGGTTATGTAGAAGGATGACAAATCATGGACAATGTCATTCTAGCCAATGAGGTGATCCACTCCTTGAAAACGAGCAAAACACCAGGTATGCTTATCAAACTCGATCTCTCAAAAGCTTTCGATAGATTAAGCTGGAAATATTTGTGTTCTGTGCTAGAGTCCTTTGGCTTCAATAAAATCTGGGTCAACTGGGTTCTCAAGCTCACCTCCTCTGCTTTCTTTTCCATTCTTGTCAATAGGACACCCTCCCAGCCCTTCCATTCCACCAAGGGAATTAGACAAGGTGATCCTCTCTCCCCATTCCTCTTTGTGCTTATGGAAAAATATTTAGGTCGCTACCTCAAAGCAGTGGTTCTTGAGGGTTCCCCAAAAGGGTTACCCCTTCATAACCTCCATTCGGCACCCTCGCATAGCCAGTTTGTCAACGACACCCTTCTCATGAACACCCCCATGGTCAGAGAGGCCACCAAGCTCAACTCAATTCTCTTTGATTTCACGGAAGCCTCAGGCATGCTTCTAAACCTGGACAAATCCAAACTCTACTTTTTCAAAACGCCAGCCTCGGTTCAGAATCACCTTTCAAGACTTCTAGACATTTCTAAAAGTTCCCTCCCATCCATCTACCTAGGCATACCCCTAACTGGAGAGCCAGTGCTATCCATTTCATTGGATAGCCTGCTCTTGTCTATAGCCAACAGGCTGAATAACTGGACCTTTAGACCTTTGAATATTGTTGCCAGACTGGTCCTTCTCAATTTAGTCCTACAAGCTCTACCCACCTACCTATTTACTGCTCCGGCAACGCCCATCTCAGTTATTAGGGCTATCAGGAGACTCCAACAGAATTTCCTGTGGCGGGGACCCCAAAACAATAAAATGTGGGCTTTAGTTGGATGGGACAAACTTTGCAAACCCGAAAAGTTCGGGGGGCTGGGAATACAGGATCCGAGAAAGCTTAACTAGGTCATGGGAGCCAAGATGTGGTGGAGGTGGCTGCAACATCCGAAAGAACTATGGGCACAAATTTGGAAACAAAAGCATGCCCCGAACACACAGCCTGACCAATTAATTAGATTCAATGAACAAATACAGGGATCTAATATATGGAACATTGCCTGGCAAAATCGCCCCCTGATCCAGAAGCATGCTTTCTGGGAAGTGAGAAATGGAGAAAGCGCACTTTTCTAGCAAGACTCATGGCAATAACTACCCCCTCTCAGTGACTTGGAAAGCCTCAATTCTCTTAAACAAAGATTACAGCTGAATATCTTCAGAACAATTAAAGACTTTTGGATTCCAACTCACAGAAGCCAACCTTGGAGACAGTGGAAAATAAGGCGAACAAAATTATAGAGCACAGACGATATCGACCTTCTACCTTGGCAGGATTGCACACTGCATCGAAAAATTCCAATCAAAGAGGGACCAACCATACTTCGATGGGGCCACTCTATAACAGGTATCTTCTCGGTCAGCGAAGCATACTACCTACAGGGAAACTACCACAACCAAATCCCTAAAACAATCTGAAGAAAATTCTGGCAATCCTTTCTCTGGCCCAAGGTCTCCATTTTTCTTTGGCTCACAACTCAAAACCGCATCCTCACTTGGGATAATATTTTAAAGAAAGGCTTTATAGGTCCCTCCAGATGTAACCTTTGTCAACAAAGAGAGGAAACCATGGAACATCTCTTCAAAAATTTCCACTACAGTCAACAGATCTGGGATTGGGGGGCCCAAGCCATGAAATGATCCAATCGAAACCGAGGTAGCATCAGGGACACCCTCAATAATTGGGAGACAATCTCCTTCCAAAATCCAATTCTCCAACGCATCTGGTAGCTTCTTTCAGGCTTCACATTATGGGCAATTTGGAAAGAGAGAAATAAGAGAATCTTCCACTCAAAAGCCTCATCTTCCACCATTACGTGGGAGAGGGTTAAGAAGCTAATCTGAGAAACAGTCCATAGTAAATCTTGGTACCATGAAGACCTGTAATGCGTTCGTGAGGAGGATATCATTCTTAAAGGCTGGAACATGCAAATTCATGTGCAAACTCAGGTGAAGACTAAAGGTAGATGAGCTAACATCCCCACGTTATGGACCCCACCCCCATCAGGCTTCATCAAGCTAAAATTTGATGGGGCCTCTAGGGGTAACCCTCGACCAGCTGGTTTCATCACAGTCCTTTGGAACCACACTGGTGAGATCATTCACCTGATGGCTGACTTTTTGGGGGAGAATACAAACAATGTGGTGGAGCTCATAAGCCTTGTCAGAGGCCTCCAAGATGTCATTCAAAACCATTACCATCATATCATCGTTGAGGGAGATTCCCAAATTATCATCCAACTCATCTCCAAAATCCTACATGGTGAACTCCCTAGGCGGATCTCCCCCAGCTGGAGACTCTCAGGACTTCTGGAGGATTTTGGATATCTCATCCACCCCAATCTCACTTTAATCCCTTCTCATGTGAAATGAAAAACAAACAAAGTTGCGGATCACCTGGAAAATACTGGAGTTGACACTAAGTCGGAACTCATATATTGGCAAGCCCATCTCTCTGATGATATAGACCTCTCAAGGCAATGCAGAGACCTTGCAAACAAAGACTCCTCAGCCCCAAATGGGGTGACATGTAGCGACGCCTCACCACATGGCTCAGCATCAAGCCACGACTTAAATGTTGATGGTCGCCACCCATCCTCTCCGCATTTACGATGGTAGCCGACCATTACAGCCGCTATCCGGAGGAGGGACTCCTCCCTCGCACGAAATATCTCACTCAGACCGCACTCAATATGACAGGGTTAATGGGAAGCCAGGAAAATCCGTCATTTGGTTAATGGTAATTCGAAAATTCAAGAGCCTAGACAGGGCTGGTTCGCTCTCGTTTTGGACCAACCCGTCGGTTGGGAGATCTGGTGTAGCTCTGGTTCCTTATCATCTTGGCTCACTTTCATTTTGGTGCATTCTCTCTGTATTTGTATCCACCCCTCATCAACAATGACTAGGAAGCGAGGCAGGCCTCGTCGAGGCTCAGCCTGGTACACCCACAAAGAGAAAAAAAAAGGAGGAAGAACTTGGAGCGCGCTCTGTCGATGGTGACTTCCATTCTCCGACAGAGGGCACACGCTGACCAATTGTCACTACACGCCATTATCGTTGAGCCTAGGACAGAGCGTAGCATTCATACCATGGAAATTGAGCCTGGAAGCAGTCTGGAGGGAGGCACTGCAGACGAGTTTCCAACCTGCTATGTTGACGAAATGCCGTACCTGGAGGAATTAGTGACCACCTTGTAACCCCAATCCATGGCGCTGGATTTACAGGTTGGTAGTGGTCCTAAAGAAGAGTCGACAGACGAATTCCTTGTTTGTATCATTGAAGAGATACCGTCGACGGGTGACTATAGCCCCACCTTCCATGCTGAGAAGGCAATGAATGAGGATGAGGCTTGGGACAATGCTTGCGCAGAAAAGAATGTGGACGAGACCAGAGCAGGGATGAAGGCGGATGCAGACGGAGCAAGACTGAATGTGATCGAGGCCAGAGCAGGGATGAACGTGGAAGTGGGGAGAGAAACCTTCAACGACGTAGGTAATCATGACTTGCATGGTCCACTCCTCCATGCAGAGAATCTAACTCTAGTGTTTGAACTCCGAGGCCACATGGAAAACCAGGAGCACATAGCCCTCCTCATGGGACAACGTCTGGACTTTCTCCTTGACGCGTACTCCAACGCTCCAGCAAAGAAGAAATGTCCATTATGTGCGGAGTCGTTCGCCATCCCAGCCAGGTCCACGTGGCAGACAGGCAAGGGCGACAGGTCACCGGGTATCTAAGTTCTCTTATGCTAGTTTGTTTTATGTTTAATCAGGTTGTTGCTACCTATAAACTTGAACTATGGCCATCTATCCTGGTTTCCTTCGGGCAGGACAGAGGGAAAAACAGTTTTTAGCTTACCCTCCTAGACTCATCTCACTCCAAACTATGCTGGTTTCTAGTAAAATGACAACATTTTTGGTGGCTTAGGACGACTATATCTCTGTGTATTTTGTCAATGTTTCTCTGATAACTTAATATAGCAGGTACTATCTTTTTTACTTAAAAAAAAAATGTTCATCATGAGATTTTTGGGGTTGTGATATTATTCAATGGTTATGTTAGATTGTAACATTCATTTTGGTTTGTTTTATAGTATGGATATGTTTGGTTTTTGCGTGTGTGCAAGCTAATGATGGTCTCTCATGATGCGTTAGTGGCAATGCAAACCTGGAAAAACATCAATAAGTTAACTTGGAGGGAATATTCAAGGTACTTTTACAATGAATTTGAATATGGTGTAAGAATATGAAACGTATGAAATTGAATTAGATTTCTAAATATACAACTTTTAGTCATATACATTGTGAATAGCTAGGTCAAAATTGTTTTTTTATAAAAGTGGTATCTTATTTTTCCAACAAAATATAAGGTATATGTTTTTGTTCGTGCAGGTGTTGAGTTTCTTAACGATAGAATTTTGTTCCAAAAACTTGTATACTTGTAGAGAACTCATTTTTCTTGTTCCGTGTATTTTTTGGAAATTTTAAATATTAATTTTGAATTTTTTTTAAATTATCAAAGTCAACATATGCCTAAAATTACTAGTTCTTTTGTTCGTGCAAGCTAAAAGGGTCTTAAAATTTCAAAATTTATTTATTTTTTAGATCGTAGGTATCGGTCTCATCTTGTGTTGCATATAACTCATTTGAGTAATGGTTAAGCCAAGAAAACGTTATAGCAGAAATAAGAGAGGTATGTATTCTAAGTTTTTGATACACGTGAAGACAAAAATAGATTAAACAATAATAAACAATAATAATTTAAAAAGAAAATTATATACTTCAAATATGCATGGCCGACTCGATCTATGTCTATAATTTTGTCAATAAATGAATTGTGTAGCCTATAGAAAATACCGTCAAATACAAATATATAGAGGGTTATTCACAAAAATAGAGGTTTTTGTGAATTTGCAAACCAAACCACTAGATTTTTCATCTCGAACCTAAGTCCGAGCCAACCAAGTCAACATACACCATCTCAATCCCACCCACAAAATTTGAATTCAAATAAGCATGCACGAGCTCTAGGAACATGCATGTGCTATAGGAACATGCACACACTCTAGGAGAGTGCACACACTACACCATGCATGCTCCTCTTTGTCTTGCTCTCTCCCTCTCTCACACTCTCACGGACTCTCTCCCCCCCTGTGCCACTATCTCTCCTTTATATCTCTTACATCTACCCCTCTCTCCTACATTTACCTCTCTCTCTACCCCCCTCTTTATTTTCCTCTCTCTACCCATCACACTCTCCATTTACTTACTATGCCTTGCTCTCTCTCCCTCCCACACACACTTTATACCTCCTATATGTTGTCCTCTCTATCCCTCCCACACACTAACACACTCACTCTCTGCCTCCTCCCTTTGTCTTTCTCTCTCTCCCTCCCACACTCTCACACAAACACTTTGTATCCCCCCTCTATGTCTTCCTTTGTCTCCCTCCCACACTCTCATACACACATTTTTTATCCCCCCTCTATGTCTTCCTCTCTCTTCCTCCCACACTTTAACACACTCACTCTCTACTTCCATCCTTTGTCTACCTCTCTCTACCTCCATCCTTTCTCTCTTACTTATATGAGTACTTATATGAACCCCATCGTGATCTAGACCATGAAATAGAGCTAGACCATCACCGAGAGCCCCCTAGTTCTATACCCCCCCTCTTTTTATGCTCTTCCTCTAACTCTCTCACTTTCACTATCTCCCCCCATGCCCTAGACCATGAAATAGAGATATATATTTAGTTATATGTTGACCTAAATATTGACATAGAACATGACATAGACCCCCCATACTCTCACTCTCTACCTCCAATACTCCCACTCTCTCACTCTCTACCTCCCCTCTTTTTATACCTCTCTCTTCCTCCGACATTCTCGCACACACACTTTATATCCCCCATTAAGATATTTATATCTCTCTACCCCCCTTCCTCTATCTCCCCCCTTCCTCTGACAATCAATGTCAATATCTCTCCACCCACTCCTCCCTCCTTCCCTCCCTCTATCTCTCCCCCTCCCTCTCACTATCTCTCTTCTCACAATCAAT
>ML776748.1:2505358-2518451 GCA_009831015.1 Picea engelmannii | reverse complement strand
TAATTCATTCACTTATGTTGATTACACTTTAATAGAAATACTCTTTTCTCATCCAATTAATATCTTGCAAATATTTGAATTGTTATTCCATGGGAATATTTGTTATTAATTTTGATGGATTATGCTATTGAATGTGCTAACTTTATACATTATCACCATATGATTTTGTTTCTTGGTTGTTGAGGACAACTTCCAGGTGTATTTCTTTGAGTCATGTGTTCAATGGTGGACTTCCTCGAATGTCTAGACGAGGTAGGCTCTTTATCTTGTCCTGTTAGAATATTTGTTTATATAACATACCTAGGATTAGAGTTGATCGTTTGTTGTGGTTTACCCCTTTCCATAGAGAGATTTTCCTCATAACAGAATTGGAGACCGTACTTGGTCTCGTGATTACAGTTCTCCACAGACTTTACCTGGTCTAGAGTCTCCCCCTCCTCCTAAGACGCCTTTACAGATTAAAAAAATAGATCCCCTTCCTCGTATTATGAAAGGAGTACTCAAGCGCTCTACCCATAATACTAATGTTAGATCGACATATAATTAATCTATTGTTGAGGATCTGGGTCAAACCCCTTATGCGATGTCGGCTTTGGAGGTACTATAGACTTGTCCTTCACAGAGGAATTCATTTCTATCCACGTTAGGAGCTCTATATCCTTGTGGCTCTAAAGTTATCAAGTTTGACATCACAGATGTGAAGCCTCTCTTTCCTTACCATGTGGCATTCCAAATCCACATGGGTTACTCAAAGTATACCATCAAATGTAGTGTTGTTGATGAAGGTGCTACAACATGTGTGATGTCCCTCGTCTGTTGTAAAGCCCTCGACCCTCTGACCCATTCTCAATCTCCGACCATGTTGACTGATTTTGAAGGTCGTTCCTTCCACCCTCAAGGTATTATTCCTTCCTTCCTGGTCCAGATAGGTGGGAATACAATAGAGGTGGACGTCAAGGTGGTTGATGCACCCCTCAACTATAAAATGTTACTAGGACTCAATTGGAATTATGCTATGACTACAATCATATCATATTTCTTCCACACTCTTTTATTTGCTCACGATGGGAAGATCATGATGATCAACCAGTTTTCCTTTGTGTATGCTAGCCCCAATGCATCGGTTTGACCGTCAATACCCATGATCGACAATTCTGAGCCCACAACTAATAATATCGATGGCGAAATGTATTCATCCCTTATGGGTACCTTTGACTTCATGGAATGGTTCATCATATATATTCCATGTCTAGTAGGTCTTCTTCATCAAAGAGGTTCATTCCTTTATGCACTTCATATTTTAACAACCCTTGGACCCTACTTCCTCGAATGTATCTTGTTAAGGTCAGTCACATACTGGAATGACCATACCACTATAGACAACAGATATAATGTATCGAGTTGTTCTTGACTCTTTCTTGGATATGGATCATGTTATCTCGTAGATGAATGAGGTGGATCATGTTCTAGATCTAGTGTGGGCCACTTCATTGTCTTGTTCACGTGACCAAATCGATGAGACTTTACCTTCAGATGAAGCTATCGTAGAGGCCATGAATGGTTCTGACATGACATGAGATGATATGCATAATCACTCTTCTTTTCTCCCAGAGCTTTCCAGAATCAAACAAGATGATTTTAGATCTACCTTGAGTGAGATAGTCGGTCACATCTTAGTTCCGCTTGATACACACGACATTTATGGTGAAGGAAACATGGAGAGTATTTATCCTACCATCATGATCGATGTCTCTCGTATTCCTGGTAGTGTTGAAAATGTATACATCGGTGTAGATTGTTCACCAGAAAAAATTATGATCTACACCGAGCTCTTCAAAGAATTTTACGATGTATTTTCTTGGTCATATGAAGATATGCGAGGAATCGACCCTCTAATTGTCGAACATGAGATTAAAACCTACCTAGATTCTAAGCATGTTCGAAAACAACTTAGAGATGTCAATACTAGGAAGGCCCCTACTATTAAGGCAGAGTTAGAAAAACTACTTAACATTGGCTTTATCTACCTGGTTCCCTTCACTGAATGGGTATCCAATCCCATTCATGTGAATAAAAAGAAAGGAACCATCCGTGTATACATGGATTTTTGTGACCTGAACAAAGAATGTCCCAATGAAAACTTCTCGACACCCTTCATTGATCATATTCTCGATGAATGTGCGGGAAGATAATTTTTTTCTTTTATGGATGATTTTTAGGGTATAACCAAATTCAAGTTAAGCCCTAGGACCTACATAAGATGACATTTATTTTCCCTTGGGGTAAATTCGCATATCAAAATATGCCTTTCGGATTTAAAAACGTCGAAGAAACCTTCCAACGAGCTATGACCCTCGCATTTCATGATCTCAGGAATATAGTTAAATCCTATCTCGATGATCTCACTACTCACTCCTGTGAGAGAGTGGATCACCCTAAACACCTTCAGCTAGTTTTTGAAAGATGTCGCCATTATCGCATCTATTTGAACCCTCATAAATGCATGTTTTTCATTAGTTCAAGTCAACGTCTAGTATTTTAGTCTGTGAGACTGGGATCATGGTAGATATGTTAAAGGTTCATGCAATACTTTGATTTCCTCCGCCATAAACTATTCGTCAACTTCAAGGTTTACAACAGAAAGATAACTTTTTATGACAGTTTATAGTGAACTATGCCAATATCACTAAGGGTTTCATGTGTCTCTTAATAAAGGACACTCCTTTTATCTGGGATGAGAAATCCCAATAATCCTTCGATGATTTGAAGAAAGACTTGGTATCGACACCTTTGTTGAAGTCTCCAGACTAAGATAGAGATTACTTTCTTTATGTCATTGTGGCCGAAGAAATGATTGGTATGGTGTTCGTTCATCAGGATGACAATTTCCGTGAGAATGTCATTTACTATCTTAGTCGGCCTTGAAATCAAACATTCTCATGTTTAAAAGCTAGCTTTGGTTGTCATTCACGTAGTTCAACAACTACAACACTATATATTGCTTTGCAAAACTACTGTGGTTTCCGATTTCAATCCATTTCAATATTTCCTTACTAGGCGTATCATAGGGGGAAAGTACAATAAATGGATTGTCATTCTACAAGAATTCGATCTTGATTTTTCTTCTGGGAAGTCCAAAAAATCACTAGTTTTTGCAGAGTTAATATTTGACTTCCCTCGGTTAGATGAGTATGTTATTCATGTTGATTCATTTGTGGATGAACACATTTTACTTGTCTCATCATTATACCCCTGGTATGAAGATATTGTTTTCTATCTTCAAACTTTAAAGTTCCCTTAGCATCTCTTGCGAGATGACCGACAACGTATACGATACCAAGCTAAGAACTAACTTATTGTCAGCACAATCTCTATCGCTGAGGAGTAGACAATATATTGTGTCTTTGTTTGAATTACAAATAAGTTGATTCTGTTCTAAATGACTGCCATAGTGGGGCTTGTGGTGGTCATCTATCCGGGCTTGTGATAGCCCAGAAAATTTTGCGAGCCGGTTATTTTTGGCTGTCTATTTTTAAACATTATGTAGAAACAATTAAGAAGTGTCACCCCTTCCAGGTGTTCACTCAGAAAATGTGCTCACATCCACCCCCTCTCCATCCAGTCGTTATTGTTTGTCCCTTCACCAAGTGGGGGATGGATTTTGTGGATTGCAACCCGACTTCAATTGGGGGGAATCAACACATTATCATGGTCGTATAATACTTTAGTAAGTCGGATGAGGCCATGCCTACAGTTAAATACGATGGTGATACTATTTCTTTCTTCATATTCAATCAAATTATAGCAAGTTCAGAATTCCAAGTGAGATTGTCACTGATCATGGTTGTCACTTTCAGAATGAAATGATGAAAGAATTAGCATAAAAATTGGGTTTTATACATGTTCATTCTTCCCCTTACTACCCCTAAGAAAATGGAAAAGTAGCGGCCTTGAAAACGTCTCTCAAGACCATTTTGCAAAAAACTGTCAACCATAGAAAATCTGACTATCATATCATGCTTTATCCAACACTTGTGGCATACCGATCCTTGGTTAAGACTTCCACCGGTTTTCCCCCTTTCCTATTAGTGCACAATGTGGAGTAAATCCTACCTATTGAATGTTAAAACCCCTATCTTATATTGGCAGTTGTGCTCCTACCTCACACTTCCAATCTTGAACAATGCTCCGTACACCTAGAGAGTATAGATGAGAAACGTCGATATGCCTCCACGACTATCAAAGAGAATAAAAGATGTTTCAAGGTCCAGTATGATAGGTATTTATGTCCTCGACAGTACCCTAAGGGTAACTTGGTCCTTCTGTACAACCAAGCCAAAGAACCATTGGGGGTGGGAAAGTTCAAACCCATGTGACACGGTCCCTTTATCGTGCGACATGTCTTAGAAAAAGGATCCTATGAATTAGAAGATTATGAAGGGAACATGATGGCTGAGCCCATTAATGTGACCTATTTGAAAATATATTATGCTTGAGCCCCATACTTGGGCGTAACTCTTTGTATACTAATGTATTTTAGTGTATATATAATTTCCCACTTTTTTATCTTTAGCTTGCTTGTCAAGTTTTCCCTTGGTTGGTGGATGTCAATGGAGTCTTCGGTCTACGTAGGATTCGTAGATGGGGTGAGTCATCATAAACGAAACTTGGCTTCTGCCTCTTGGGTTTTTTACTCACCTGAGGGTCTATTGTTGTCTTCAGGTGTTGTTTTCCTAGGGCCATCCATGAATAATGTGGCTGAATATAGGGTCCTTATAGAACTTTTTTGCGATGCCATTTCACATGGTATTCACTTTGTAGAAGCTATCCTAGACTCTCAGTTAATAGTATGTCATTTGAATGATAGTTACCATGTGTGACACCCTACTCTACTCCGTTGATTCTTACGGGTACATCTTTTTGGAATGACATTTTGATTTTATTACATTTTTTTCTTTTTTCTGTACTGGGGGAATTGACAATGTGTGGTTCTCGTACTCACGTGACATGGGTTCGATTCCCTTCGGATACCACTATAACCCTAGGTGCATCCACCCATCCCTCAAGAATGGAGCACAAGTAAATCAGGGTGAGAATCGAACATAAGACCTCATTTTTACAATTTTCCTTCCATTTACACGGCACTTACCAATCGGTCTACACTCATGTGAGCTTAAACATTGAAGGACATGGGTGTGGGATTTGATCCACTTATGTGTGCATGGGTCACGATACCATTTAATATAGTATCTATGGGTCTAACCACACATTCAAACACTACGTCAAGGTTCTCCCATGGCTCTAGGTTAGGCCCTCATGGGAATTGAGCCTTGTCGAACGATGAAAAATGCATCTCTTTTCGCCATTGGATCCAACCCCTTTGGGATGATTTTATTACTTATCATCACATACCTAGAAGTTCTAATCATGTATCTGATGCATATGCTAATTTTTTTTTATATTGGCATTTGTCACATAACTAAAGAAAAGAAAACACTTTCATAAATGTACACATTGTAATATAAGTAAAGTCAAAGATCAATGTTTTTATATATTTCATCTCTCCAAAAAATATGATGTTATAGTACAAATTTGGGCTCGCACCCTCAAAATACACATATGCTCGATCATGCAGTAATCACGACATCTATGCCTATGGCACTAGATGAGTACCATGATAGCATACTATGGTGTTTGTAAGAAGTTGAAAGAGTCGTTCCCAAGCATGGGGCACACCTACCACCTATCCTTGCATTTCCTCCGATAGATCCTCTACTTGAACCATGGGAATCCTCTACGTCAAACGAGACAGGTTTCCCTGCAAGTTTTGAATCACTCTATCAACGTCCGCTCCCCCTGGTTCATCCCCCCAGTTCCTCCATCTATGTCATGGAATTTCGTCCGAACATCGTGGACCCACTTCTGCATCACTCACATGTTTAGTTAGTACTTGACATCATGCAAAAATATTTTTGTTTTCTTATACAAAAATACAAAAAATAATATATTAAAAAAAAACTTTGGCATACCTATGTTTCCGTAGGTGGATCCTGGTGGTAACAACATGCCCGTATATCCTCTGAAGTTAATCCCTACGTAAGCGTAATCCTCTAGAGCCATCACCTGCCAACTCCACTAGAATAAAAACTCATCATTGTAGGGTGTTGGCACCCTACCACCCCCCATCTCCTCATCACCTCGGTCTACCATGCCATGGCTAGATCACGAGGTCCATGCAGAACAATCTCAAACCTAGAATTGAAGCCTTGAACCTGCTCTAAGAAAAAACTACAAAGGACAGACGCGAATGCGAAGTTCCTCTTTCTACCCAATTTGTAGTCTGTCAGTTGGCTCTTCATGTTGGCCAACAGTGAGGTGCACCAGTCGTAAACCATGGGTCGCAACCACTCCACTGAATAGAACATAAGTGGCCTTGATGTTAGAAAAATAGGATCACGGAGAAATAAAATAAAACAAATGTGGAAATAAAACATAGAATATACATAATACAATAGAGACATAGATATATGTGGTTCACCCAGTGTCAGCTACGTCCACCAGAGAAATTTCTAGGTCCTTCCTTTATTATTATCCAACAATCAAAGGGATACAACCTACAACAAACCCGTTGTAACTTCTGCTTATTTCTCTCACAGTCTCCTCTCTCAGAATACAATATTCTCCATAATGAATAGCCACAATACATTTTCCTCATAACAGAGGGTTTCCTTCTAGGGAAAAAAAACCTAACATAATTTCTACTATTAGATCTACGGCCTTATAATGAACGGTCCAGATTTACAATGAAATTACAATATCCATTTAGAAGGCAAATTTTCCTTCGGGGGCCCGCTTACCCCCGGACCCCGTAGAGGGGGTAACCCCCCTCTGCACTCCCCCATGTGGAAGAGTGTACATACTTCTAGGGTGTAAAGTATTCATGGGGTATAAACACAACTGAAAAACAAAAGACCTCTGAATCAGGAAGATAATCAGGCTCCACAACCAACACTCGATTCTTGGTGCAAAGAGTTCGACCTTGTGATCCATTTCAACACTAGGAAAACAATCTTGAAACTGAGATTTTTGATCGCTCTGATTGGGAGTTGGATCCCTAGCTTATCAGTCCCTGCAATGAAATGAGTGGCTATGTAATCCTCTATGTTCATGCCACTCCCATCTCCTCGGGCTTTGAGGTTGACAACCTCACCCCGACACGACAATCTTGTCAAGAAGTATATGTCTTCAACTTCAATCCTCAATGGTTTTCCATCAAGGTTGAAGGTGTTAGTATCACGATCCCAGTAGTTCACAAGAAGACGAAGGAGTCTCACGTGAGCCCTCATAGATTGTATAGCCCACATATTTTTAAGGCCATTTGGGCCCCTATATCTTTCTCCACTACAACATACACTTCTTCATGCTCTCTTTCTCTCCACTCTAGCACCTTCCTGGAAGATTCAAACCATTTTTTGAGTTAGCAACATCTTAAAAACCTTGTCCATGGATATCTATGAAAGATATAGTTTACACAGTCACATATAGGGCTTCTTATACATTGTATGTTTTTAAAATAGTCATGTATAGGTATGTGTATACATGATCCGATGATCTATAGCCCGCATATACCTTAGTTTGTAAATTGCGCCCTAAAATACTCCAAAAATGAAACCTAATTGAAAATTTTAATCCACTAGAAATAAAGAGAGGAGAAAGATGAATTACCTGGTACAGATGGTTGTTAATTCCATTTCTCATGGCTCTATAATCAGCAGTTGAAATTCGGGGGCAATTTGGTCCAAAATGCACTATTTGGGTAAAAAATACAAATGGTATAGTAAAATTGGTTTGTTTTATTATTTATAGAAAAAAATTACCCACTTCACATAGGTTTGTCTAATATTTTGGCCTAATGGACTAATACGACAGTGGATGGAGTTGGTTTTTTTGGTTTTATCCAGGGATTCTTGCAGTTTTCAGCACCATGTCACCCGTTCATAACTTTGGAAAGTTATCTTCATCATCCAACATACAGGATAGGTCACCAATCCATTATGCACACTTGCATCATCCTATGAATGAAGCTCATATGAATTAGGTACGAACCCATTTAATAGCGACATAGAACCTTCTATCTACAACTAGAAGTGTCGTTATTGAATGGTAGAGACTTACCAAACATGGGTACCCTAGTTAGATCCCCTGATCCATTTGGTGCCCATGCAGAGATTTTTGTCTGTAGGATAGGGAATACCTTGTAGTTAATACATGAATTTATGTTTTCACCTCATTTATTACTCATAAACATGATGACCTATACCTAGAGGTCTCCAAACGAGTGTGGTTTAAGCTCTTTTTAGACTCTCTCAAAAAGAGAAAATATTGTCGAGTGAATTTGTCTCTTTCACACTCGTAAATTGGATTTGAAAGGATGTCTATTTGGTGTAAGTTTATCGTTTTCCAAACCAAGTATAATAAGATTACAAAAAATGACATTTTTTGGCGTTAAGTTGTAATTGCATCTCATTATTTTTCTTGCAGTATTGAACCTATTGTCGATTCTTATTTTTTCATTATAAGCCTTTCAACTCAACATTTTTCATAATAAGCCATGCAGAGTCTTGTTTATATCATTTTCATATTGACATCATATACCCAAGATGAAACATTCCCCCGAGTGTCCATTTCCCACATGCACCTCCTTGCATTGATCATAGGTACGTTCCACTGCTAGAACTAGTTGCTTACTTGCGACACTCATTTCCTCCTATGTATCATAGAATTCATTTGACTATGAAAAAACAAAAAAAAGATGGGCGAGAAAAGAATGTTATCTTATATTGACAACAATTGTGTCACATTTGAACACAACACAAATTTTTGAGTCCACATGTCATCAAAATGTTTGGTTTAGCATGACCTTAGGAAGCTGAGCTCGTTACTAAGATTTTACTCCCCCGATTGGTTACTCTTCCAGTCCCTATGGAGAGTTTGATTGATGCCTCATGCATCACAAAGTTTAATCATTGATTTTATGTTGTGAAAGTCTTCCATGTGTCTCATGCTCTTGTTCAAAGGATGTCTATTAACCCATGTTGGCCATTCTTTAGAACTATTGACTTTGCATGTCAGCCATACCCTAAGTGTGTATCAAAATTACATGAAGTTGTAGTCCGTTTTATCTCCTAATTCTCCTCCATTCGTTGCACGACTCGATGTAGGAGGATGGGAAGATCTAAGATGAAGAAGAATAAAAAAAGTATAGTGCATCTGAAATCTTCGAAGCGGAGGATCCAAAATAAAGAAGGGTAGCGAAAGAATGGATGCATATGCGGGAAGACGAGAGTTTCACATTCTTTGATAATATCAATATTTAAATATTATCAATAAGTTAGTTAAGGTTTTAAACATAGACGTTTTGCACATAAAATGTAGAGTAGATATATAATATATGTTTATTCATATATAATAAATGTGTTTATTGCTTGAGATACATGAAGTGCACTAATGTGAATGATAATATATTTATAAATAAAAATATTAAAAAATATATGAAAATTTAAAATATTAGATTATAAATAAAAAATATTAAACAAACTCATACCAAAGTAGAATAATTTTAATAGTGAAAAAATGAATACTACTTTCATTTCCTTATTTCACTCTCCTTGAGCAATGTTCACTCACATTTTCTCAGTTTTAAATACAAATAATTATTATTATTATTTAATTTGTTAGCTTCATTATCTTGATGATGAGTAAAGTGTTACTAATGTTTACTCACATTTTCTCAGTTTTAAATACAAATTATTATTAATCAAAACATTTATTGTGTACTTATTTGAGTGAGAAGAAGAGAAATAATATAGAGTTTGAGTGGGCTTAATGATTAAGAACATGTGTTTCCTCCTAAAAGGCCACATCAAAATGATGGTCGAGAGATTAACTCTTATACTATATTATATCTAACAACTAAGCAATTGTCTTAACTAGTTTAAAGATTATATTGTGTTGACTTTTAACTGGGTCACAAATTATGCTGTATGGTTGGCTTTTAGATGAAACTTCTATCAAATTAATATTCTTAGGTTTTAAGTAAAATAATAATTACACCTAAATATCTTGGAAACAAAAAAAAATACATTGATGTTATTATTAAACATTTTATCTTATTAATCTGATGTTATTTTTACAATCAAGTTATACAAAATTCAAACATTTTAATCATTTCCTATTTATCATGTTAATATAATATTATTATGTCAATCAATTTATAAAAACTTTAACTATTTTAACCATTCTCTATCTATAATGTTAATGATCACCTCATTATACATTCCACATTATTGAATTACAATTTGTCTTCTTGTTTCTCATCTTTTTACTTATTCATGACTCATAGAGTTGTTTGATTATACATTCCACATTATTGAATTACAATTTGTCTTCTTGTTTCTCATCTTTTTACTTATTCATGACTCATAGAGTTGTTTGATAATAAATACTTTTACTATTTTAACCATTCTCTATCTATCGTGTTAATGATCACGTGATGATACATTGCACATAAGTGAATTCCAATTCGTCTTCTTGTTTCTCAACTTTTTAATTATGAGTCACATGATCACCTGATGATACATTGCACATAAGTGAATTCCAATTCGTCTTCTTGTTTTTCAACTTTTTAATTATTCATGACTCATAAAGTTATTTGATAATAACTCTTGCTTTATGGCTTTTTTTTTTTTTTTTCCTTCTAATACACAAGTGAGTTCTACCAAATTCATCACCACCTTCTTTTAATTTTAAGCTTTTAATACAAACACGTGAGTTATACCAAATCCCTCACCACCTTCTAGCATTCTTGCTATGTTACTCTTGTTTTTTTTAATGAGTTCCATATACTCACACTTTTTTCTTTTATTTTTTTCTTCAAATACAATGAGTTCAAACTGATTTTACTAAAAAGAAAAAAATCGTCAAAACCACCGGAAGTTCATTGATATATTTCCCAAAAATCTACCTTTACTACCTTTATTGAAGGACTCAAGGGATTGGTAAATACAGCTCCAATTTCAGCAAACTTCAAGTTGATACCTTGATAGTTGTGTTTCAACAAAAAGTCAAGAAAGTTTAACAAGGATAGCTTCTACCAATTCCGAGATATCTTGGGTATCAATAGGTCTTCCTAGGAAGGATTGACAAATCCAACACACATTGTATAAGAGACAAGCCTAAATAATTTTATTCGTGATATTGATCTATCTATAGTCAAAGCATTGATCAACAAGTTGAACAAACATAGTTTCTACCAGCTCTCAAATATATTGGGTATCAACAAGGTCTTTTGATGGTTCAATACTATATTTTGTTATAGGTTACAGAAAGACTTAAAATCCTCAAAACAAGTCTTTTGCAATCACTTCTCATACTAATTAATTTATAAAAAAAAAAGTAATTAGATTATATTTTGTAAAGGTTAATTAAAAAAAAAAAAAAAAATTAGATTATATTTTGTAAAGGTTAATTCTTTTAGAAGAAAACATTTAGAGCATTAGGTGCTACATAAACATCTATCATGAAGAAAAAGAAAATATATGTTACTTATGATTCATGGTAAAGATAGCTAAGACAAAACATATAAAAAAAATAGTAAATAGAACTTAATTAGATTGCACCACTACTATGTTAATCATCACCATAATTAACTCTTTAATTGTAGTACACCCTAGTCCGCCAGGGTTGGGACTACCACATTAAAAACAATTCTTTGTTTTGATACCATATTATAACATCGTCGAGCCTCCAAGGTCGGGGAATGCCATACTCAAACTTCTCTTGTTTCTGATATTCAAAATTGTAACATATCTAACCATAGATTTATTGAGCTATGCCAAAGGAAACTCTTGTGGGACATCATACATATAAAACTTAAACAAATAACACATTCTTCTAATACATTGATTAATGCGGAAATAACATTAAGCCTATACATATAGCATATACATGAAATACCCATAAATATAATACATGTACAAATACACAACATGGAATTGAACACATAATTGATACTTATATTTTTATAGAAGACCACAAACTGCCTACAGACCTTCCACGAACCTCTCATCCTTAGACCACGCTACTCATCACTTTCAGCAGTGGGTCACCCCCGAGATGGGACTAAACTCCACCTGGGTAAAAGGATTCTCGGGCTAGGCTAAGAGGATAGGAAGTTATACAGTCAACAAGAAGGATTTCATCCTAGGATCCAACTCACACTAACAGCCTACAACATCCCATTCCCCACACACCTGTACCACCCCAGGAAGTGTTCCCCTTATCTGCTTAACTGTCATTTGGCTGCCCCACTTACCTTCCAGGGCTTGAACAATAGGACTAACATGAATTCTCAGAGAACTATAGATGCAATTGGGATTGATATGAAAAACACACTTCCCCAACTACCTCTCTCACCTAGAGAGAGTAGCTCATAGGACTGACACCTTTCTTCTTCAATCCACTGGCCTAACAACCTGCCCCTTCAAATGCACAAGCCTGAAAACCTACTTCTTTTGCACAGGTCCCAAGTCAATCAAGTAAGGGTGATGGCAGCAACAAGGTTCAAGTATAGAATAGGCAAGGCACATTACAGGCTCAAGAAAAGTCTAGATGCACTATACATAATAGGAAATGTATGGAGTCACTATTGAAGGTGTGTGTGCAGGTTCCAGAGGTGCATCAATGATGCGGAGGTAGACTCTTGGAGGAAAAATGGTCCTTGGTGAACAAGAAGGATCTCTTTATGTGTGAATGGGGGAAATATGGGAAAACATACTATTTTCCCCATGTATATTTGCATGCGCCATGATTGACACATGGCTCTCCTAGAGATTGTTTTCTCTCCACTTGTGATTCATTCCCTCTTCCATCAAACTTAGGATAAAATAATTAACCTCACCATAGTCTTTAGGTAATAATAATATAATATTTTCTTGGAGTTAAGCCCTCAACCTTAGACCTTTTTTATAGTCTCCTAGCCCCTCCCTTTCCCTTGATAGTGGAGCTTATTCCTCCATACTCTTTTATCATGGTC
>ML776748.1:2409232-2474783 GCA_009831015.1 Picea engelmannii | reverse complement strand
AATTTAGTGAGCATTATGTAATTTTTTAATCATATTAAGTAAAAGTAAAAAAGTAAACATGATAAACATATGATTTTATAAATGCAAGGGAGTTAGTTCTTGCATTCTTATTCATTGATTTGGATGTAAGACGAAGAATATGCAGCATCTTGAATTCGTGACCATCAGATTAAATTTAGTAATTAAAAGCATGATTAATCGTGCAAGGCTGATAGGGAGGACGCCTATCGGCGTAAAAATGATTTAGTTTCCTACGATCTAAATGTGCACAAATATGATGCACTGAAAACAGTAAACAACTTTTTTCATAATAGTAAAAATATGTTTTGGATTGCTGTAATACAGCTTTTTATTGAGTTTTGGGAAGATCATAAATAATATTGAGTTTTGGGAAGATCATAAATAATATTGAGTTTTTATTTTGAATTAAAAGTTTTGATTTAAAAGTTTTGTAACAAATCTAATGCTGAACATACCAAAACAGTAAAATATTTTTTGAATATAATATTTTTTTTTTTTTTAATTTTTAATTATTCAAGGTTTTTATTAAGTTGTTCACTTAATTAGAAATTTAATATTAATTTTGTTTTAACTCTATGTTTACCAAAAGGATTCTATGTTTGTGGGAGTGTGGGTGATTATAGGGAATAGCTTTGGGTTAATCACCTTACATCCATCTTAACTATGAATGTATCATGGGTCCATAGGAACCAAATACCTTTAGGTGAAAATCTTTTATAGGTTTGTACTTTTGAGGGATTTGATCTTTCATGCACAATTGGGTGAAAACTTTAGATCAATCATAATGTGTATATGTATATATTTTGGACTAATTTGGTCCTTAACTATTTAGAGATCACTATTAAAGACACTATAAAAGTTACATGAGGATTAAGGTGAAGAGAAATAAAGTAACAATGTTCAATGATGAAGAAGGTGAATAGTAAGAAGTAATCCTATCATTATAATAAATAATATATAGATTATGTAGTGACCAATTTCATATGTCTTTTCCATCTGGTCTTTTACCCACATGTGTCATCTTTCTTATGTTATATGGATCAGAAAAATGGAAGTTGATTGGGAAGACTATTCAAACCTTTAACTCAAGCTATATAATATGTTATTATACTATTTATCCTTTTTTTCCAATATTAATAGTTTCTTTCTCCAACCTTATATGTTCTCTCTTAATTCTATTTACATTTTATTGCATGATTTCTATTTTGATGCATTGGATATGTCAATCCACACTATATATATCATAACATTCTATATATCCCAATATTGTATTTTTTTAGTGTGCAAATACTAATAGATAAATCACACCCAAGAAAACAAAGTATAAGACTTCAACTTATAATTTGTTTTGAAATTGGTTTTCAATGTGCTATTGCTAAAGTTATTTTGGTTTTATAATTTGCACTTTATGAGAGTTGAAATCAATATACAAGATTAATTTTCTTTAAATCATTCTTCAATTAATACACTAACTATATTATCAATGAAACAAATGCACCCAATTGTTTTATGTTATATCATTGTTAAAATTAATACAACTACATAATTAGGGTAAACCATGTTCCATTGTATCACCACTTAAATCAATGCATATTGGTTTGCATTATGTCATTATTTAAATCAATGCAAATAATTTCTCTAAAGTATTTATCATTGTATCTTGGTAAAATCAATGCATCATATTGTTTTGCATCATGTCATTATTAAAATCATTGCAACTAATATCTCTAAACCATTTTGTGTTGAAGCATATCTAAAATAAATGCACCATGTTATATTGTGTTCTATCATTCTAAATCTCTTCTTTCTCTAAATAGGTTTTTTAATATCATCACTCACATCAATATGCCCTATTGTTTTTTGTTATATCATTGTTGAAACCAATGGAGGTACTCAATGATTGATATTTTTATCTTTTCTTTTAGTGAGATGTGATAGCTTTCTCATATTTTCATATGGATAAGATGTGAAGGAAAGTTGAATTGGAATATCATTCAAAAATTCAACTCAAGATATATATTATTGGCAATTGCACTGAATATCATACTCTTTCTCTCTTGTTTTCCAATATTATTATTTTAATTTTAATGGATGGTATATGTCAAGTCACATTATAAAGTTTTTTTCTTCCTATCATTTCTTCAATTAAAGCCCGATTGTATTATCACTGAAATTAATGCACCTTATTGGTTTATATTATATCATTGTTAAAATCAATAAAATTACTTGATTATGATAAATCATTTTCCATTCCATCATCACTTAAATCAAAATCATTTTTCCTTCCATCATCACTTAAATCAATGCATATTGTTTTTCATTATGTTATTATTTAAATCAATGCTACTAATTACTCTAATCATTTATCATTAAATCATCACTAAAATCATTGTATCGCATTGTTTTGCATTATTTCATTATTGAAATCAATGCAACTAATTGTTCTAAATCATTTTTCATTGCCCAAAATAAATGCACCCTATTGTATTGTGTTATATCAGAAGTGGCATCAATATGATCTATCGTTTTATGTTATATAGTTACTAAAATCAATGCAGGGACTCAATGATTGATATTGCATTTTTTCCTAATAATTTTGAATTAATATTTAACCATATTTAATGGAAATTATCTTTTTGAGAGATACTTATTTTAGATTGATTTGTCATTTGAAAACAAAATTGAATATAATAATTTTTTTGTTAAATATTTTATAGATTTGGTAATAATTAATAATTAAAAACTGAGTAATGCACAACAATTAGTGAGGCCACAAGGACACATCACAAGTGAGACTACGCTCACACACACTATGTTTAATTTGATAAATTGCATACAAATATATAGGCTAGGATAGTCGCTAACAACCTCCTAAATTTGTGGATTGAAAACCACTCAAACACTAATCTAGAAATATGTTTTAACCATTTCCTAACTATGACATTTCCCCATTATTATCCAAAACTCCCCCTTAATGGAGAAATGGATTTAATACAATAAAAAAATACATAACATGCCTGACAGTCTTAGTCTCAGCTAGGCTTACAAAAATTACAAAGAGCAATTCAAACAAAACCTTAAAATTTGTTTCAACTCCATGTATGAGTGAGATATTCTCTTCCTCCTTTTCCAGATTATGAATCCTCTATGCATTTTCAATTTAAGTATTCCACTTTTGCTGAAAATTCCATGTTTCAACTTCTTATCTTTAATCTTCTTGTTGGTGTTTGTCATCAATCTGAAAATTATTTCAGATTGTTCATGCTTGTCCTCTTCAACTTTTTCTTCGAAAAATTGTTTATATGTGAACTGCTGCCACATATCATTCTATGTTGTTTGCTCTTCACTATTGACCTTTTGATCATCAATGTATTGCAACATTAACTCGTAGT
This sequence comes from Picea engelmannii, assembly GCA_009831015.1. NCBI lineage: Eukaryota > Viridiplantae > Streptophyta > Pinopsida > Pinales > Pinaceae > Picea > Picea engelmannii. The sequence continues at coordinate 2,471,370 of ML776748.1, read as the reverse complement.
AAAATCTAATTTCTTGAGGACTCCAATGCATCAGAATGCCATGAACTTCATCAGATGTATCCATTGTTGCTTCCCATTCTATTTCATCTTCATAATTTAGTGATTCTTCATTTCTATTGTCTGCTACTACAACTTTTGTGCAGGCTCCATCAAAACATGGTGTTTCAAGCCAATCTTCAAGAAATTGTAACTCTTCTTCAAACTTTGTTGACACTTCATTTGAGCGATCTTCTTCGTGTTGAACTGTTTTTACTTTTATTGTTGCTTCATTAAGGCCATTGTCTTCAAGTGTTGAATCATCTTTGTCTTTTGCCTCTTATTTTGCAACAATCTTCCCTATTGTAGTTTCATCCACATATCCTGCAAACATGGTTACTTTTCCACTTAACAAATCATCTATGAGTTTCTTCTCGTGTAACACTTGTAACAAACCTTCATTTGAAAAGTTTTCATCATCATATTTAACTAAATTGACCAAATATTCACCCAGGGGTTCATTAGCAGTTATACATTCATCTCCATTATCAATCTCAGTTGAATTCACCAAATCACTAAATGTTATTTTATTGTTAGTTTCTTCATTAATCATTGTGACTTCAATAATGTCATTTTCAATATTTGTTCCAGTTATGAGACTGTCAATACCTTCATAAAGTTCATCATTCTCACTCCACTTCTTCATTTCAAGAATATCCCAAAATATTTTTGCACTAGGTATTTCACCAAATTGACACAAAATACTAGACAAAATGATTTCATCCCCTACTGATATAATAAGTTGTAATGATATTGCACCTCTTCTCTTATCATAGAAATGACAAGACCTTCTTGTTCATAATTCAATAAATCTACTAACCATAGTATTTTTTTCATTTCAATTGCCCAAGGTTCATAATTTATACCTGAGAAGAATGACAAATTTGGCATCACGATTTCATATAATTCATCAAATTTTTCATTCAGATCTAGCTCCACATTCTTCTCGTCAAACATGGGTACTTCAGCTGGAAACACATCATACTGATCTACAGAATATGATAACTCTTCATGTTGATTCTTCCTTCTCATATATTTCAGCACTCTCTAGAGTTGTTTCAACCTCCTTTGTTGACCCATGAGAACTTTACTTTCTACTGGATGCAATCATGGCTCTGCCTCCACCAGAAACTGTGCCCTTGTCTTTTACATTCAATAACTTCGACGCTATAATGATAAGAAATAACTCCTTATCCTTCAATCAACAATGAATTGAAAGTGAATTTAATGGAAAGGTGTTACTCCTCCACACAACAATACCTCCAAGTACACTTCAAACAAAGTTTTGCATACTCAGAGAAGATTTTCGTCAAAGACAAATAAATCAATGAATCTTGATGAAACAAAACTAGAGGCTACTCTTCTGCAGTTGAAAAATCAAATTCAAGTGATAAGAAGTAAATTAGAGGCAACCAGTAAAGGTGTGAAATCAGAAAGGAATGTGCTACTATCATAGATTCTAGCATCTAGAAAAGAGACAATTGATATCAATAGATGTAACCAGATGGCACTGGAATCCCTCACAATAGAAATCATCCTCACAAAAAAAATCTCCCTCACCAGCGAAACACTATCTCTTGAACATGATTTCAGAGCTACAAACAAACCAACACACAAATTCCTCTCCAAAGCAGCGATCATGCACTAAGAATGGAAACAACAACAATGCCAAGGTTCTCTCTCACCTCCAACTCTGGAATTGTAGACACTTCATATGAAAGACATGGGTTTTCTAACACAACTATTTGGAGCTCTTTTCAATAGTGTAGGGGAATTAAACTTGTCTGTTATCAATCCTTGTAGTCTTCCCACCAGAATCAACAAGAGCAGCAGTAGTTGCCAATGTGGTACCGATAAAAATAGTAGAGGAAATTGTGTGGCCTCTCAAACCCAAGACAGAGACCCCTGCAGTGATCTGACAGCAACGATCTCCAACAACACCTCCAACAATTCACTAGTAGAAGCAAACCCACAGATTGTCCCTTCATAGGTCAAAACAATAATGATCTAGCCTCTATATTGAGGCTCTAGTGCTCCTTGGGCATTGATCCAACACTAGCATTAAACATAGGTACAATCAAACATAATACACTAGCCTTGTCTTCTGCATAAGGCACAAATAATTGGCCACGATACAATCTGGGTCAACTCCTCTTTTCCTCTCCACCCAGCTTCACTTCCAAGAAGACTTTCATTGCGTCTTCTTGTCACATCAGTCACCGTATTTTGGCATAAAATACTGCGTGCATCCTCTCAATAGCGATGTAAAGCAACGATAGTGATTTTTTTTAGGTTACCAAGATTCCAGACTGAGTAACCAGACCAATTAATGATCTCAGAACGACAATAAGTGTGTTTGAATTCCTTAAAAAAAAGTAGCGAGTATGCAACTCTAATTTAATCTAGGAAAGAACGAACAAAACACCACACAACTTTAGTTTTGGTCTCTCCTCTAGTAGGTTGCTTGAAATACCAGGTTGCTTCAAATGTTAGGGAAAAAACATAATCCCCATGTATCCTTCATGTGATCCTCCACACAGAAGATATTTCGGCAAGTATATGACATGCTAATGATTTGATTACGCTCCAAGTAGTTGGTTTGACTATTGGATTTGATTACACTCCATGCTACCAATATCCACCTCACAGATTCATCTCTAACCTGAGCTCTGATACCAAATTAAAAATTAAGTAATGCACAACAATCAGTGAGGCCACAAGGGCACATCACAAGTGAGACTACGCTCACACACACTATGTTTAATTTGATAAATTGCATAGAAATATATAGGCTAGAATAGCCCCTAACAACCTCCTAAATTTTGTGGATATAAAATCCACTCAAACACTAATCTAGTAATTTGTTTTAACCATTTTCTAACTATGGCATTTCACCATTATTACCCAACATTAATTGTATGTTTTTGAAACCTTATTTTGAAGTAGATTTATTTTGAGTGATTTATTATTTTCCTACCTTTTATTGAAAAATATAGACATTCATAGTAATTAACTCTTATATATTATTATTAGTTAGGATGACAAATATTACTCAATTTTATTTGTACATTAAATGAAATAATGTTGCGAAGTTTCCATGAGATTAAACATGAAAATTTACAATTGTAAATAAAAATTGGCAAGATTTAAGTTATATATATATATAATATGGAATTTTAGTGATATTGAATATTTAATTTGGAAATTTCTATTATTATCTAAGAGTAGAATAGTTGTTAGCTCACAGTGCAATTTAATCATTGTTATAGGTCAATATTATTCATAGAACAAATAAAAAGATTAGAGTTTTTATTTTCCTAATCTACTAAAGGCTTTGTAAATGGCACTATTATCCTCTTCTATAGTTCATCTTCAATTTTCTCATGAAATCTTGTAGGTTCCCTCTTATGATGGTTTTAACAGTCCAATTAGAAATATTATTAGTTAATGGTGTACTTGAATGACATTATACAATGAGTATTATTGAATAAATCATCTACCGTAGTTACACCTACAAAATCATGGCCATACTAAGACAAAACAAAGAATTTGTTAAGTGGTAACCGAGACCTCTTCTTAATGAAATTCAAGCATCTTACATAAACAATTTAGTTTTTTTTTGGCTCTGTTTTGGATATATACCATCTCCATAAAATATTCTTTATACCCAAACATATTTCTTGAGTATGATACCATGGATTGAATTTATGAGAAATACTTTGCAAAGTATATAAAATTTGGAGTGAAACATCATTCATAATGATCATAAAATAGAAAAATATTCATAAAAGAATAAACTATAAAGAATTCTTTATACATATCCAATTCTCTATATTTATATTTAAAATTGTTTCCAAGAAAAATAACACATTGTTCCCAAGATACATAATGGAACCTCATATCCAAACCTAAAAGAATCCAAACCTAAAAGAATGGAAACTCATTCCCTATACATAAAATCTCACTCTATAGTCTAAGAATGGAAACTCAATCCTTATACATAAAATCTCACTCTATGGTCTATACATAATGAGTCACTCATTAAACCCTACCTTGCCACTACCATGTTCATATCTAAATATGATCTTCCTCCTCTTTGAGTTGGAGGAAACTCAAGTCCTCTTATGTCCAAGAGTGGTGCATATTTTTGGAGACTAAAACGAAAAAAAAATCATGTAAGTTTGTTTACATGATTTAATCAATTAACATGCTTATAAAATATAATTAGAATAGAGGAATAATGATGGGATTGCACATACATTTCTAATATGTTATATTATTACAACAACGTGATAATCAACCATTTCTAATATGTTATATTATTACAACAACATGATAATCAACCAAAATAAGATAAAAATAAAAATAAAATTCACATTCAAAGGATATTTACCTTGACACATGATACATAAGAATGATTGACACATGATACATAAGAATGGGATAATCTATTCACCCTAAATGGAGATGGTTTCTTGGTCCTTCAATGTAAACCTATACAAACACAAAAACTTTAAAATCCATTTCTAATAAATAACTTGGAAATTTTAGAAACAACTATTTATACAGGCTTATAACATTTTATTGAAGTAGGAAAGATTTAAGTTGGCACTATAAAAAATGGATAATATTTCAATTCTCACTCAATTATAAAACAAAATCTTATGTAATTCAATAATATTGAACCAACACAAAAAAAACTACGTGTGTTAGGGTTTTTTCTCTGTAACCTGCATCATCTCCCACTCTTTTTCTATAGCCATGGCCATGGAGGCCAAGGCAGGGGTGCCCCTAGCCCCCTCCTACAACACTGTAATAGGAAAGGAGCATGGCTCCAACCACTTCAAACGTCCAACGTTCGAACTCTCGGACGACATGCAGAAACTCATTTGGGAAAATGAAATGCCAAAGGAAAAACCTATGGACATCTATCTGGAAACCAGCCAACCAAGAACCAAACGCACTTGGGAACCCGGTATATGCATTCCACAAGATCTTATCGCTCCCAAATACACCATTAGCTCACTGAGAATGGAGAACCAGAAGCAGTATATGCACGATTTTTCTTTGATTGACAAATTTATGGGATTATGGCCCTCATAAAAGGACCTGGTCAAATGGATTCACCACTGGTGGAAACCCAAGGGCCATTATGCCCTCCAACTAGGATAAACAGGATTCTTTACGATTATATTGCATAATCTGGAAGACAAGAACCGAATCTTTGAAGGGGGTCGTACTTCTACAACTTGGCAGGCTTGTTTCTCTGATTCTGGATGGAGAGATTCAGCCTAGAAAAAAAAGACTTCACCCATGCTCTGGTCTGGCTAAGGCTATATTCTCTACCACATGAATTTTGGCTGGAGGAGATCCTCGTAGGGATTGGAAATACGATCGGCATCTATGTCAAGACTTCAGAGGCAACAAAACAAAGAAGGTACACTACTTATGCCTGTACATGTGTCTATTTAAATATTTCAAAACCCCTCCCTGGAACCATTATTCTAGAATATCAAGACGAGGAGTGGTACCAAATCTTGGACTATGAGCATATCCCCTTCTAATGCCACAAATGTCACGAGCATGGCCATCTATTCCAAGAATCCCCTTTAAATAACCCTCCCAAGACAACTTTGAAAGACTCTGACAAGCCCAAGGATGGCTTCACATAGGTCATTGGTCGACGGAAGAATCAAATGAAAAGGGCATCCCCCCAAGCCCCTACTGGACCCCCTACTAAGAACTCTTTTGATGCCCTCCAAACCCCGGTGGATACCCCCTCATCCTCTACCAACTCCCTGATAACCCTTGCAACCAACAAAATCTTTGTCATACAAGATTTCCCTATTCTCTCTTCCTCACATCCACTAGCCACGGACACCTCCCTCCCTACCACCCTCATGTCGGAAATTAGTGATCCAGACATAGATCTGGAGGATCAAGAGATAACAGGAATCGATATGGCGCATCTAGAACAAGCCTATCGTAATCAAGATTTGTATACCATACTGCCTGATCAGCTGTGCAAAGTGCACAAAGTCTTCCTTAACTTTTCTGTAGGAGGTAAATCTAGAGCTAGCACAAACCTGGGTATACAAAAAGAAACCACCAAGGAACAACGAAAAACAATAAAGGAGGAGAAAAAAAGAGGTAGGAAACCGAAACACCAGCTCATCCAGGATGTCGGTAACTTCCTTGTTAACTCATGTCAAATTCAATTGATCTCGGATAGCTTCCCCTCCCTCCAAACCCCATCTTCTTCATGAAGATAATATCCTATAAGATAGGAGGCCTCAATGCAAAGAGTAAACAAAATCTTCTCAAAGACAGAATCAGGAAGGAACAACCAGATATTCTACTCCTACAGGAAACAAAGTGTGCAAGCACAAAGGCATAGAACACTATTGAGAGGTGTTGGACACAGGCAAAGCATATGGAAGTGGATGCTATTGGTGTAGCAGGAGGTCTTGCACTACTCTAGAATCTTTATACCATCCTGCTTGACAATGTTTTTACTTCCAAGTGGACCATAATAGCTTCTTTTCGCCTCATTGGATTGAACAAACAAGGCTACATCACAAATGCTTATGGACCCCGCAGATCAGGGGATAAAGAAGCATTCCTCTAACACTTGGAATGGATAGCAGAGCACCTAGGCCCCCAAAGGTGGATCCTCGGGGGTGATTTCGATATGATCACGAGGTTGGAGGAGAAAAACAGAGACAACTGAGTTATGGGAAATGACAGGATGCTCTTTAACCGCACCATTTCCCTTCTAAACCTCATTGACATCAAAACAAATAATGGGTCTTTCACATGGTCCAACAGACGCTCGGGGGCCCAACATGTATCTAGTATATTAGACCACTTCCTTATGTCTGAGTCCGTCATGATGGAAGGTCTAGCTTGGTACACCACAGTCATTGAGGCCGCGGGTTCAGATCATTGACCAGTTCTTCTAACCCTCAACATCACTAGAACCCCAGGAAGGAAGCCCTTCCGCTTCGACAATTTCTGGTTGACTCACCCATTTTTCCAAGAAAACATCAAGACCTGGTGGGAAGAGGTGGTCATCCAAATAGGAACCCCAATGTACAGATTCCATGAATGACTAAAAAACCTCAAACAACAATTGAAAATCTATAACAAGTCCACCTTTGGAAACATCTTCCAAGCACAGGAGAATCTCCAGCAACAAATGCAAACACTATATCACCAAATCATAACACAGGGTCTAACAGAAGCTCTCAAAAAGAACGAAACACTCCTCAATAACCAGATAGTTGAAAAAAAAGTGCAAGAGGAAGTTATTTGGAGACAAAAATCTCGCATCATGTGGCTGAAAGAGGGGGATAAAAACACAAAATTCTTTCACAGATCCATGGTTTAGAGGCGCAGACCAATCGCAGCACTCATCTAATTTCAGAGCAAGGAACAAAAATTCAACAACAGGTTGATGTGGAAAATGAACTACTTACCTACTACCATTCTCTCCTAACAAAGCCCCCGATAGATCGCTCGCAGGCCATCACCACTATCCTCAAACACATACCCAAGGAGCTCACCAAGGAGAAAAATGAATCCCTAATGAGACCAATCACTCAGGAGGAGGTTGACTATTCTCTAAAGGTCACCCCGCTCGGCATGGCACCTGGACCAGACGACTTCAAATCATATTTCTTCCACTACTGCTAGAGTATCATACGGGAGGATATGTGGAAAATCATTGAGGACTCCAGAAGATCTAGTAAGGTCCTTTAGGCCTCAACACAACATTTCTCACCCTCAACCCTAAAGAGAACAACACCACCTCTCCGGATCACTTTAGACCTATAGCCCTTTGCAACGTCATTTACAAATTCCTTACCAAGATCATTGCAACCTGTCTCAAGCCCATTCTAATGTTCCTAATATCCCCTAATAAGTCTGGCTATGTAGAAGGTTGCCAAATTCTGGACAACGTCATCCTAGCTCATGAAGTTATCCATTCCCTTTGCTCTACCAAAACACAGGCCATGCTTCTAAAGTTGTATCTCTCCAAAGCGTTTGACAAACTAAGCTGGACATACTTAAAATCTACTCTCCTCACCTTTGGCTTTGATCACACTTGGGTCTCTTGGATAGTCAACCTCACCTCTTTATCACTATTCTCAATCCTAGTCAATGGCGTCCCATCCAAACCATTTTCCCCCTCAAGAGGAATTAGACAAGGGGACCCTCTCTCGCCCTTCCTTTTCATTCTTATAGTAGAAGGGCTCAGCCACACGCTAAAATAAGTCATCCAAGACCTTTCTCTCTCTGACCTCACCCCCCACGACATTTCTTCCCCCATCTCTCACAACCAATTTGTAGATGACATCCTTCTCATGGGACTCTCCACCGTCAAAGAAGCCCATTGTTTCAGATCCATCATTGACCTTTTCTGTGAAGATTCAAGCATGGAAGTAAACTTAACCAAATCCCAAGTCTTCTTCTTCAATACACCCTTAGTTATCCAAAACCATCTCACACTCCTCATGGACTTCATCCACAGTGTCCTAACGTCAGTCTACCTGGGCATCCCCCTCATTGATAACTCACTCTAGAATGCCTCCTGGAACTCCTTGTTGTCTAGTTTTAAGAAGAGACTCTCCCTATGGACCTTTCACTCTCAAAATATTCTTGGGTGCCTCATTCTCCTTAAATCCATCCTTCAAGCTCTCCCGGTATACACCTTCTCGGCCTTAGCGGCCCCAAGACTCATCCATAGCACCCTAAGATCGATTCAAAGAAGATTTATGTGGCAAGGTACCAAGGAGGGATGAAAAATCTTCTTGGTAAGTTGGCAAAAGGTCTGCAACCTAAAAAAAAAGTAGAAGGTTCTCAGTCTACGAGATCCAACCACTCTTAACAAAGTCATTAGTGCTAAAATATGGTGGAGATGTCTGAAAAAACCCTAGGATCTCTGGGCACAATTGTGGAGGAAAAAATAAACCCCCACAACCCCAGAAAAAGAAATCATCAGGTGGAATGGTCAAATCCCAGGATCGCTAGTCTGGAATGCTACCTGGAACAATCTAGGATTCATCATGGACCACTCATTCTGGGAACTGCAAAATGGTACATCGACAAATTTTTGGAGTGACTCATGGCAACAACTCCCCACCTTAAATATAGATCCGAACCTCATAGACCTCATTCCCCTTACCACTGTCGCATGATTACACAGAGTTATCAACTTTTGGAAGCCTTTTGATCCAAGAGAATTATGGCGCATGTGGAAAAACACCCACGAACTCCTAAATATTCCTCCAAATGTTGACCTTCGACCCCTACAGGAGCATCTCACCTCACGAAAAATATTCTGTCAATAAGGGGAGGACATTATTTGGTGGGTCCACTCCCCTACAGGCACCTTTAACATTCCGGAAGCATACACCATAAAAGAAGGCCACGACACCTTGCCTCAAGAGGAGATTTGGGGGAAAATATGGGATATGAAATCATGGTTGAAAGTCAGCACCTTCCTCTGGCTAGTGGAACACAACAACATCCTCACTTGGGATAACTTAAGAAAATGGGGCTTCATTGGCCCTTCTTGGTGTCAACTTTGTGAACAAGAGGAAGAAACTCTAAATCATCTCCTCAACCTTTGCCCCTATAGCTAAAACATATGGGATCAAAGTGCTAGCATCATGAGAACTTCGGACAGAAACCGCATGGGTCCAAAGGAAACTATTGTATATTGGAGAATCTTTAATTTCCACTCTCCCATTCTCAATAGAATCTGGAAACTACTCCCAGACTTCATCCTGTGGCAGATCTGGAAAGAAGGGAATAGGAGAATCTTCAACTCGGTCACCAGAACGTGGCAAGAAGTGTGGACCACAATCCACACCAACATCGATGAAACCATCTCGTTGCATCCATGGATGGATAAATACCTTCAAAGCCCGCAAAATGAATATCATATCATCAAAGCATGGAATTTAAACATCACCTCAACCCCAGATCGGCTTATGGCAACTCCGAGACACAAGACCAACCCTACTCATTGGGAGGATCCATCCACGAATTTCTTCAAACTTAATTTTGATGGAGCCTCCAAAGGTAACCCGGGACCAGCTGGATATGGTTTAGTCATCCGAAATAGTGATAGAGAAATCCTACACATCCTAGCAGGTAGCATGGGGCACAATACCAATAACACTACAGAAATTTGGAGTCTTCTCTGTGGTCTGTAAGTTGCCTCAGAGAAAGATCTCTTTCCCCTCATCGCGGAAGTAGATTCATATATTTTGACCAAGCTCCTCTCACATCTTCTCAATGGAGCAGATCCGAATAATTTATCTCTCAGCTGGAGACTCTTAAATGGGCTATGCAGAATAAAATCTATTCTTAAGACACAACAGGTAATCCTTGCTTCCCATGTCAAAAGAACAACCAATCAAGTAGTTGATTGTCTAGGAAATTTTGGATTCGATCTTGAAGAAGGCATCTTCTCTTGTACCCCTTCTACCAATCCCACTCACCCTACCGTCATTGCTTGTAAAAAAATATCTCACTCCAAAGACCTGCCCCTGGATAGGGTGCTCTCTTGAAATGACAACTCCACTCAGGCTAGCCGCCACTTGGACACTCCTTAAGCCACTTTGCGTACACCCCTTGCCACATCCCATCCCTGGTCCTTTCAAGGATTTACATTACCTGTCGCCACCCTCCACATCTCATTTGAACTCAACTATTCACTTGCCCTCAGAGCTCTGCAACTCGTGCATCTTCATGGTGCCGTGTAAAATCTCCTTCACATCGCTTCAGCTCTCACAATGGATTTTTCTTTTTCTGTACATTATGGGGTCTCCATAGCCACAAATTATTTCTTCCATTTCAAAAATCCAGCTATCCAGAGCTCTCATCCCCCTCCGCCTTGTTTTCAAGATCTAGTGCAACTCTTTGTGGGATCCTCTCAGATTTTGGAGGTCGCCTCTCACGATTCCAAGACTGTGGGGCAAGACAAAATGGAGGGAATCCTAGTACTTGGCCCATGGAAGGAAACCATCAGCCTTAGACATTCCAGATGATCCCGTCAACCCTCATGAATCGTTTCCCGCAGCTTTCCTAGAAGTCCCAGATGACCTCCCGGCAGCCCCGACCCCTGAAGCTCTCCTCGTAGACCCCCCCCTGGTGCAGATCCTCCTCTCGAAGAGGATCCACCTCTTACACCTATTCTCGTGAACGCCCAGAACCAACTACCTTGCGACCTCTCCCCCCTCTTGAACCCCTGCAGCTATAGGGTCGAGTGGTTCGATGTGCATCGAAATTCACTTGGTTTTGCACCTCCTCCTCCCTCCCCCTCTCGATTCCATTTCACCTCCCCCCCAGGATCCTCCTCCTCCTCTTCACTCTCCACCCACCCCAACCCCTCCTGTGCCAGGTGTGTGAACCAAACATAAATCTTGCATAACCTGAGCACCGTTAAAAAGGACTTGGAGGACATAAAATTGCTGGAAAAAAACTTGGAGGAGATCAAAATGTCAATGCTCGATGCACAAAACTGGGAAGAAAACTGTTGGAGAAGGGTGGACGCCATGATTATGTTCATGCTATATCTTCAACAGGCCATCATGGAACGTGGGAAAGGCAAAGCACTGACGATGCAGGTTTTCGGAAGATTGCGTCTTGGCCCAGGTTTCTAGGGTATGCATTGTTTTTCTTGCCATTATATATCTCGGCCCTGCACGACCCAGTAGTATAGTCTATTTTTAGCATATTGTCTATGGTGATGGTGCTTTCCCAACTGGGCACCAGAGACATACTATTTTTAAACATATGGCCATATTAGTTTTTGGTTATCTGGTGTAGTGGTTTCCCTTCTCGGCACTGCGACCACCTGATTATTTGCATCTTAGACACTTGTATTTTTTTTTACAGTAATCAATACAATACTCTAATTTATAAAAAAAAAAATAATATTGAACCAACACAAATAAAAAGGGTATGGTTTCTAAGACAAACGGTAAGGAAAGAAAACCAAACACTATATGAAACATAAGGAAAAACAATTCATAATAAAAAAAGGAAGGAAAATGCAAACAACAATGCAAAGGAGATAAAATCACAAGGAAGAGCTTGGTAAAAGGGAAAAAATGTAAAATAAAGATATCTCTTCTTTTCCACTTAATTGTTTTGAGAAAATTTGAAAGCCTAATGTTATATTATCATCCATGCAAAAGGAATAAGTGAGAATACCTTGAATAAAGTTAGCATTTCCCACTTCAATGAGATGAGTGGCATGGAATATTTATGAGTCACCATCCTTACACTTACCAAAAATATGGTGTTTCCAAGACAATACATAAGGAAATAATATTAAACATTAAACGGAATAGAAGTATAACACCATGTGGAACAAGAATAGTAATATGAAGACAAAGAATAATGTATAGGAAAAAAACAAACATCGTATCACTTAGTAAAAATAAAATAAAATTGACAAATAGAGGGAGGTCCTAGTCACCCCTCAATGTTTTTGAGACAACATGGAATCCCAAATTGGAAATTCCATCCATGCATAAGGAATAAGTGAGGAAAACTCGAACAAATCTAGGGTTTCCCACTTCCATCCGATGGTTGTCATGGAATGTTTACACGTTAACATCCTTATGCCTACCAACAATATGGGGTTGTCAAAATAGTCTAAAACTAAAAAAGAACAACTTGTAAATGAAGAGCAAGGAAAACACAACATAAAACAAGAATATTAAGAAAAAGGTGAAGAACATGTGGATGCAAGGAAACCATAGTAGAATGCTTGGTAAAAATTTATTGAAATTAACAAATAAAGAGAGGTCTCAGTCACAACTTATATTTTCTAAGACAACTTGCAAGCATAGATTAGTAAGGTTGTCTATACACAAGGAAGAAGTGAGAATATGTTGAATGGAGAGTGGTATATAATTTTCATAGGTCATGATGATCCTTACACCTACCAAAAATATGGGGTTTCCAATACAAGCCACAAGGAAAAAAGACCAAACACTAAACAAAATATAAGGAAATAACATGTAGAATTAGAAGAGGAAGATGAAGGAAAAAACAAAGGTAAAGGGAATGAGATGACAAGGGAGTGTTTGGTAAAAAGAAAACAAATTTGGAAAATAAGGATATGTCTTGATTAATAATTATTTTTTTTTAGAAAAGATGCACATCCAAATTGGAAAGCCCACCCATGCACAAGGAAGAAGAGAGGAGACCTAGAACAAATTTTCAATTTCCCACTTCCATTATACGAGTGGTAGGGATAAAAGAGTAGCCATCCTTATAGATACCAAAAGGAAGGGGTTGCAAAGACATGTTGCACGTGAAGAAAACCAAACACTCAATGAAACATAAGGAAAATAACATGAAAAGAGAGAAGAACAATATGAAGGAAAACAATAAGTGGAGGATATAAAATAACAAGGGACAACTTGGTAGAAATACATTGCAATTGTTAAATAAAGAGAGGTATTTGTTGTGGATTAAAAATTTTAAACGACCTGCAAGCCCAAACTGGAAATCCCCCATCGTAGAAGGAAGAAGTCATTATATACCTTGAAACAAATTGGGGTTTCCCACTTCCTTGATATTAGTGGAATCAAATAAACAAACCATCATGTTTACACCTACAAAACAAATAGGGTTTCCAAAACAAATCATAAGGTAAGAATACTAAACACTAAATGAAACACCAGGGAAAAAAGATATAAAATTAGAAGAGGAATATGAAGGTTAAAAACAAGGTAGAGAAAAAAAAACCATGAGGGATATTTTTTTCAAAGGACAACAAAATTATCAAATAATGATAGGTCTAAGTCACTAATTAACTTTTCTGAGATGACTCACAAGCCCAAATTGGCCAACCTACCCACACACAAGGAAGAAGTGAGGAGAAAAAATGATATTTTGGTTTTCTACATCCTCAATATGAATAACATGGAATGTTTATGAGCCTCCATCTATACATCTACCAAAAATATGGAGTTTTCATGACAATCCACAAGGGAATAAGATTAGACACTAAACAAACTCCCTTTTATAAGGAAACAAACATACAAAAGATTATTAGAGTTAACTTATAATGGGCATGTGTCAATCAACATTCGAATATTGAAGTGGTAAGTTGGTTGTTCACATTAAAATTGAGATTGAAGATAATAATTGCATGATTAATTCTCATATTCATATAGGAAAATGATAGTATTTATGATCCTGGAATCTATATTTTTGTAAGCTAAAAAAGGAAAAAAACTTTTATTATATCACAATATAGTACAAAAAGGGTTGAACAGGGGGGTTTGCTGAAATAGGAAACAAGACCCCTAACCCCTATTCAGAACCGTCGATATCATCATAGTTGCAAGTTTTTAGGAATATTTCCAGAGGTGGTCCCATAACTAAATCCTGAGATAAGATGCTAGGGCCACTAACAAGCTAACCAAAGACAAAACATAATAGAATTTCAAAACCTACTAGGGAGTTGGGGCTCGCTTAGTCCCAGAAGTGTCGATGTGGCTCCCTACTTCCTTCTTGTCTTTGCGAACTATCTCTCCCTGGGGTTGACCACCCTTTTCCCGAAGCTATTCATCCTCATCGTCGACAATAATTGGGAATTAGAGGGATCTTGGAGGAGACTGGGTATCCTGACCTTTCCCATGTTGATATGAGAACTGATCTGGTTGATTAACCATGAACTTGATACCATGTTGGGCCCTGCCATAAAGCTCAATTTTTCCCTCCATAATGTGAATATCTTGGAGGATTTCAACATTCTCTTTCCTAGTTTCACTGACATCCTGGGATACCAACGCCTAAACCATCCAATAAGCTTTCACCATCCTTAAGTGATGGGTATCTCTAGTCCGAGGGTTTTTGGGTCTACCACCCACTTTCCCTCTTTCTTTATTATCTCTTCTTCCCTGGTCCTCTGATGTTGGGCCAAAACTTGATCCTTGATGGCATCCACCGACCTAATTTCTTCCATCGAGTAGTGCACCTAAAAATGCTCCTCCACGGCTCGAGCTTCTTTCTCTACTCTAGAGAGGCAGCCTTGACCCATTAATGAGGAAGCTTCCTTGTCATGGAAGCCTACCAGGGACCTATTTTTCTTCTTATTCCATTGACATACCATTCTCCCCCTCTCCTTTAACCTGCTTTTCATACTTAGAATCAGAAGAAGGATTGGAATAAATAAAATGTGAGAGAATATCCTTACGAGGCTTCTGTACAACCTTCTCTCATATTTATCCCTAAACAACAATAGATTAGTGTTACTAAGGTAGTACTCAGATTTAGGGAGCCTTCACCTGAGGCACATTTTGTGAGTTTCCATAATGGCTCGATAGATGATTGGACTCATTACCAACGATCTAGAGCCATCAAGATCGCTCGCAGCAAGCAACCTCTCCATCAACTAATTATTGGATTTGTCTTTCATAATGGTATAGAAGGATATATTGTTGATGAATTTCTTAATAAAAATTGTAATAGACTTGGGATGCCCAAGCCCTGGGCTCCCTCTATAATTTTTCATCTTCTTCATTATGGGGAGGGTTCTCATTTTCTTGCATGGGAGACAATTTGCGTTTGTCCTTCGGGATCATATTGGTATACGATCCACCTACATGGGTGAGTGTCCTCCCATCCATTGTACCTCTGATCCTTCTTCTTGGCCACCTATATTTTCATCTTATTTCATGATGCAGACCAGTCTCTCAGAAGGTCCGTCTAGATAGCTTGGACTTGGCCCTCGAGGTGGTTAGGTTGGTGTGGTATATTTTGTGGATATTATCTTCCATCCCTTCTGTAAGTAGGTCCCTTGGTCTCCAAATCCGATGTGAGTCCTACAACGTGACATCGAGGTTGACCATGCAGTCAACCACTGAATTTTCCTTTCTTCTGATCTGTTATGGGACAATAGCCACTAGAGAGGTAACCATGCACCCAAACTTAGAGAGGCCATGTATAAGCCTCCAATTATGAGAAACCTTATCATCCTTCATCCCACTGAGTATTTTTTGGACGCCTATAATGATCATATGGGAGTCACCTTCTATTGACAGTGTCGAGAAGCCATGATCCTTAGCTAGTGCTATTCCACAACAAATCCATGCCAATGTTGTTGCATTATCTATTAATATCCGTAGTTTTGAAGCATAGAGAAGGATTACTTCTCTATTGTGTTCCTTAAAGAATCCTCAAACTCCTTTCAGAATGAAATTCCCCTTAGTCACGCCATCAAAATTTAGTTTTAAAAAAACAACCTAGGGAGGAATCCAATGCTCATGAATCCGATATTTCACCACTTTTGAAACTAGAGAATTATGGTTGAGACATGACCCCAGATTCTAGTTTCTAAATATGGCTTCCTCAGACAACTCCAGTTGGATATTTTGGTTCGAACAAGGAGTTATGTCGATGGATTCTTTCATATTGATCCAGATGATTTTCCATATTTGGTTCCTAGCAAGGTATTTATCCTTGAAAGTTTTTGGATTTATTTCTTTACACACACTCCACATGAGAAATCTTGGAAATATCTCCCAGACTCTATTGATAATGGGGTTTTTGAATGGTTTAGTGCTCCAAAATTCTATAGTTAAAGTCACATTGTTTTTTTTTCAAGTCTGTTCTTCTAAAGTTAGATGCCCCTTGATCCGAAATTTGCATCTTAAATTTGCAGTTGCCTAGTGTTATAGAAAATTTTACCTCACCCCATGAAACTTGCTCGGATGGCCTTTCCATTTGCCTATGTAGACTTGAAGTCCCCTTTTGAACATTCTTTATTAAAAAAGAACGCTTTTCCACATATGCGCTCCCTACTAGTTATGCATCAAGCGTATACACAGGTTGCTCCACTACAGCCCGCGTACATCAAGTTTGGTGCTCAAAATTAAAAATTATGTCGGGTTTCTATGTCACATCACGAGATCCATGATCCTTTACCTTCCATATACTGGAAATTATTTGACTTGGCCCTTCAGTTCCATTTGAAATCTATAAATTGAGCCATATCCAAGCCTTGGAAAGGAAGAGAATTCAACTTTTGAGAGTAAAGATACTCTGGATAAATTTCACTTCACATTGAGTCTGCATCCCTTTATCCTTGAAAGTTTGAACTCATTGTTCAACCCCCAAGCTCTTCTTTCTTTGTGATGGATAACCTCATTGTCTCTTTTATATGATATTTTTGTTGGTAGAACATTGAAGTGGCGGAGGCTCAGCTTGAGGGACTTAGTTTCTCGGTTCTGATATGTGTCGTTGCAGAATTTTATAACCTACATACTCCTACTAATTATTTTAATAGAAATACACTTTTTCTGTCCAACTGATATCTTGCAAATATTTGAATTATTATTCCATGGGCGAATTTTTCATGAATGTTAATGTATTATGCTAATTTATATGCTAACATTATATATTATCACCATATGCTTGCATATCTTGGTTGTTGAGGACATGTTGCATGTACAAAGCCTTGAGTTGTGTGCTCAATGGTGGTGTTCATTGAACATTCAGACGAGGGAGGATATTGACATTGTCTTGTTAGCATTTCATTTATATAACATACTTGGGATTAGAGTTGATTTCTGCGTGTCATTCCATCTGTTGTGATTTACCTAGAAGGTGGTCGAGAGGCTCTTCTATTTTGAGACATAGAGCACATATCGAAGGGCCTACAAATCCTTTGCGAAGGAGATAGTCCCAATTTAAAATCCTTATATTCGCAACCAACCATAGTAAAGTAGAAATTTTAGGCCATAGGGAGTTCGACCAAATTTTCCCCCATATAGGAAGATTTTCGATGACCCTTGTGTCCTGCAAGGATAAGTAGGCCTCTTTTACTTTGAATTCTTCATATCCTCTCCTTCCCCATCTGATGATTTACACCCCAACTCTGACCTCGACATGGAGTTCTTGTAATATTTTTGAGGCCATGCCTTTTGTATGCTAATTCCATTGAATTGGACATTCATCTAAAGGATTCCAATTTCTTATGAAAGTATTATAACTTGCTTGGTTGGTTGTCTAGTAATGGTGTAGCTTCACCCAACCAACTCGTTCCATGGAAAGGCAAAGGATTTTATACTTGAATTTTTTCCCTAAGATTGGATGTTGATCCCACATGTCATCCCAAAAGAGGGTTGAACACCCATTATGAGCTTCCTAGAATCACTGATACTGAACCAAAACATGGTTTCTCCATGCATTATTCCAAATTAGAGAACCATGTATGTTTATGTTCATTCTGATTAAACTCTGAAGCTATTTTATGGAGACATACTTACTCCTCCATAGCGTGGCCCATAGGGATTAAGGAGACTTGTTCCATATCCACCAAATTTTGCTGTCAGGATTTTACTAGAAAATTGGGGGTCCATGATGCCTAGTCCCCCATGGAAATTTGTCTTACAAAGAGTGTCCCATTCCACTAAAGGCCATTTATTTTATTTTGACGGGCCACCCCATAGGAACTTGCGTTGGAGGGTCCAAATTGTTTTGATGTACTTCAACAGGGAAGCTAGAACTAAGAAGAGGTAAAGGGGAAGGGATGAAAGAACATATTTGATCAAGAGGATATGTCGTGGAAAGGAAAGAGAACAATGAGTCCAAATGCTCAGTTTAGATTCTATTTTTTCCATGATAACCTCCCATGAAGGGTCATAAATATATTTTGACAGAAGGGGGGATCCTAAATACTTAGTTGGGAGGGAAGAGTGTTGGAAACCAAGCAAGGTGGCTAGATGTTATTGAATAGTGAGGGGAGTGTTGAAGAAAAAAATATGGGATTCTGCTTGGTCAATGACAGTTCCAAATGAAATATTAAATAGGTCAAGGAAGTTTTTGAAAGAATACACTTCTTTTACCATAGGTGTTTCGATTGCAAAATTTTCATCCAAAATATTAACATGAGACAAAGCCTCTACCCCCTGATGGAGGGTTATCCTCTTCATACCCCCCTATATTTTAGCACAGGAAAGGTTGTGACCTTAGCCTTCCACCAAGATTATGTATAGGAAAGGGGACAAATGGTTTCCCTTCCTGAGACATCTCGAAACATTGAAATTCTTGGAGGGGGAGCGATTAACCAGGATATAAAAGAAGGTTGTAGAGACCAAATTCATAACCCAAGCCACCAAGTCTTCCCAAAATAAAAAAGATAAAAGAATATTATGAAGGAATTCCCAGTTCATCTAGTCATAGGCCTTAGACATATCCAGTTTCATCAACATTGCCACTTTTGTTTACACATTGAGGGAATGTGTAGCTTCGTGGGATACTATAATACCATCCAGGCTCTGCATTCCCTCTACAAATCCTCCTTACTCTTGAGAAATCATTAGTGAGAGGATAATTTTAATACTAGAGGCTATAAACTTAGAAATAATTTTATAAATGAAATTGCATAAGGAAATGGGGCAAAACGTATATATTGAACATGTTCCTTTGACCTTCGGGATCAGAGTGATGAAGGTGGCATTGAAGGCATATAGAACAGATTTATATTTCTGAGATTCTTTCATCACTTCCCATACATCATTTCCAAGAACCAAGCAACCTACATAGAAAAAGTCAGGATTGAAGCCATCTGACCTGTAGGATTTCCATTGGGCCATACTTTTAACAATTACTTAAACATCTTGTAAGGATCCTGATATCATGAAGCTTTGGGATTGTTCTAGCGGAACCAACCTATGGATCACTTCAGTTATTTTATTGATACTTTCTTGTTTGTTTATCGGAGGTTATGAGAGAAGGCATTGGAAATAGTTTACGATTTCCTTCTCAATATCCTCCTTTTTCACTTTTGTATTTCCATCATGTGCTTGGATAGACACAATTCTATTCCTATTCCTTCTCTGGGTTAATGAGTTATGGAAGAAGCAAGTGTTCTTATCCCCTTCTCTTAACTTGTGGATCATGTATTTTTTTCACCAAAGAGTCTCTTCCTGGCACTCTCGTCTAACCAAATATTCCCCGATTACAATTTCCCTTGCAATGAGGTTCGAGGAGAATATTCCTTGAATGCCTTTATGTTGAATCTCATCCATTTCTTGTTAAAGTTTCTTCTTCTCCTAGAAAATGTTACCGAAAACCTCTTTATTCCAGTTCCTAAGGAACATATGGATGTGCTTCATTCTCTGTTTGAATTGGAATATTTTCATTCCATGGAGGTATTTTAGGTCTCCCCACTAGAGGTCCAAGTTTGTAAGGAATTTTGGGTGGTCAAGATAGAACTTTTCGCACTGAAAAGAAGAGGTACCTTGCTTCCATACTTGAGGCCACTCTAGTGCTATGGGTCAGTTATCTGAGCCTTGGAAGGGGAGAACGATTTCAGAGAGGCCCTTCTTTGTTTGAAAGGATATTTTAGAGAGTAGAAATATGTCTAGATAGATTGCAATTTGATGCTCCTACCCCCTCTTTTTTTTCCAGTTAAAGAGGTTGTTTTTGGTTGGGACATCGACCAGTTGGATCCTTTCTATAAGCTCCCCAAAATATTTAATCTCTTGGTCGATCCTGTGTAGACCTCCCTGCTTCTCTAAGGGGTCGTGATCATATTTAAATCCCATCCTAGGATCCATACTTTATGTTTCAATGAGGATCCTAAACAGTTTATTTCCTCCAGGAAA
Source organism: Picea engelmannii (assembly GCA_009831015.1). NCBI lineage: Eukaryota > Viridiplantae > Streptophyta > Pinopsida > Pinales > Pinaceae > Picea > Picea engelmannii. The sequence goes on along the minus strand of ML776748.1, from coordinate 2,450,686 downwards.
GTTCTTTTTATGTTAGGCGTGTTTGGGTCATAGGAATTTGTGATGTAACCCCCTTACTCTGATCCTTTCATTTTGAATTTTAGGGTGAGAAACCTGAGTCTAATAGTGAATTCCTCCATGTCTACAATTTTTGGATACCATAGGGTAGCCACTCCTCTAGAAGTTCCTTCAACTTTTATCCATCTATCTTTACAGCCAAGCGAAATTCTTTGAGTTATTCCTCTAATGTTTCCTTCATCACATTTAGTTTATTGAAGAAGGACAATGTTCACCTTCATCGTGGTGATTATTTTCTTCATCATTCATTGTTTATAAGGACCATTCATACCTCTAATATTCTAGGATGTGATCTTCATTATCAACGTTTGGGTTGGGGTGGGAAATAGTTACTGAGGAGGCATACCACTTGTCCCGGGTTTTCCATAAGTGCTCCTATTTATTCCAAATTTTGGTGGTAAGGTTTCCTACCTCTCCTTTCCTCCTCTAGTGAGGTTTTCTTCTGATATTTGAGGGAATTAGTCTTGATTCCAATGCTACATGAAGTTCAGGATCCGGACCCAGGATTGGATCCTTCCCCCTTTCCCTTCTCTAAGTATTTTTGTAACATCCTTAGCTGAGCTATGGTAAGGTTGTTGATTGTATGTGCCCAATGAATCTCCCTCAGGATTGATATATCTATTTCAATATCCTCTAGCTCCATATCCTATTTCATCTATGTTTCTCATTCCTCTTCCATTTCTACGATTGATTTTTGGTTTTCCTTCAATACAACTTATTTCCCCTGAGTTCATTTCTTCTCTTGCTCCTTCTTTGTTTTACACCTCTTTGGCACACTTGTCGTTGTTTCTGAATCTTTCTGGGGATATTCCTTCCTCTGCTTCATTTTTTCTTCCTCTCTTATTTCACTGGATTCTCCTTTCCGAATATTGAATTTGTTGCTAGTGTTCTTATCATGTAACCATTGGTTGCTTAGCTTGGCATCTCCTTGCCCTCCTTTTACTTTGGATCTTGATAAAACCATCCAGGTTTGTTTCTTCCTTGATTTTATTCCCTTGATGGGGAACATTAAGGAAGAAATACATAAAGATATGGCCATGAACATGACATTTCTGACATCATAAAGGAATGTGCTCATTGTCTAGAGGTTGGGTCCATTCTTCATCCTGGTAGGACACTATTATGGATTCTGGGAGAGCATTAGCCACATTCATATAAACACAGATAATAACATAAAATATATAATTGGTCGTCTTTGTCACCTTTGATATTTTGACAAAGAATCCTAAAGTGATTCCTATACCTTCTAGGATATCACATTCCCAGAATTCCCTTGGCAAGGAATACATCATGATCATAACTGGTGCCTTTGTGAAGTTTTTTTTTCTCTGGGCCAAACCTTTCTATACAAAATTGCATGTGGAGGCATGATGATTTAAGGAAGTAGGGCCCTTCCTCAAACACCTTCTCTCTCTTTCCCGATTCCATGAAAGAAACTATGAAGAAGCCTTTTAACCCTAGTTGGAGGTCCATTTTTCCCTTTACCTTCCATCTTCCCTTTATTCAAAGTTGAAGTGATTTTTTCGAGGGCCAAATCCCCATAAAGTTTCTAATTAGGGAGTGGTCACACATCCATTGGATTTAATTCCATAACCCAATCGATGTTACCTTGTACTTGGTATTCTCCACAGTCTTAGGTAAGCATCCATTCTGAAGCCATTTTTTATTTGTTTTGTAGTTTTGTTCCTTCTTGACCTTTCCCTGATTTGATAATTTGGTCTCCTTCTTGCAGATTTTTTTTTGGCCTTTACAGAGTCCACCCATCTATACATCATTTCCTCTTATTTCAAGGTTATCTTTTACCATGCCCTTAAATGAATTTCGGGACTCCTCTTCCAACCCTTACCTTGAGGATTTCCTTGTAAGGGTTGGAAACCTTAATCTTACCTCCCCCTACCATGGAGCTACAAAACTCCTTTTCTCCATACCAGTGCACATAAAACCCCAGAATAACCATTTTTTTTCCAGCTCCTCTTCCCTTCTCTATGGTCCTGCAACCTATATTACCAGTTCTATTAATTAGAGTATAAATAAGGGACACATGTAATTGTTGTAAGTTATTTATGGTAACAATTATACACATATATGACTTATAATGTAAATTAATTTTTTGGATGAAAAATGATTAGGTTGTCAAAATACCTTTCTGTGAGGTGTCCCAATTGCATATGTCACTGTAATTGTTGTATGTTAAAAATTAAGTTTAGGAAATATTTGTAAATTATAAAATAAAATGCATAATCAATGAACATATATAAAAAAATATGCCATATAGTAAAATCACCCAAGAAACTATCTAGAATAATATCCTTTATTGAACCATGAAAAATATGTCTACAATGGGAGTATTGATGTGAAACAACTAGGTTAGGGTCATAATGGATATCCTATAAAGGTGTCATACATGGTATAGAATCAATGTGGCTTTAAGGCCCCGCACTTGGTGGTGTAGCATAGTCAGATGGTATCTCATGAGGGGAGGATTCCATGAACATGATATTTTGATCTTGGTTATTTCATTCGATGATATCACAATAATAATTTCCTAAATCCTATCTCTGAGATGAGGTGGATGGGAGGGGTTTTTAAGCATATTCATAGGACTATGAGACCCTCACAATGGGATATGACTAGTCATTACTTGATCTTGAGTAGAGGCAAGAAAAACCCCATGGACCTCTCCAAAATTGAAATAATTAACATGCAGACGCATAATAAAATTTACCCATAATTTATGAAGCAAATACAAGGCAACCTCCTTATTATTATAGACACATAGATGGATGGAATGTGAACCTCCTTATTATTATATCCATCTAGTGGTATTTCCATGGATGGAATGTGAACCAATCTATGAAAATATGTGTATTTCTTAAATTAGGGGTTTTATTGGTTGTAGGGTCAATAAAAAAATACAAAAGCATATATTTCATTATATGAGTTTTTTTCACTTTTTAGTGGTTCAAATTGAGTAATACTCTTTCATCCTAGCTCTATATTAAGATATATTACATAATTAGCCTTTTGTGTGGGAAATGGAAGAAACAATGATTTCAAGTGAAGTTGCCAATGAAATATGGGATGGTTTAATAGTGTTCCTAATCTCAAAAATTATGTTTTCGATATATTTAAATATTAATTATTTTTTGTGTATCTAAACATTTTGTGTGAAGGTTTCGGTTTGGGTGAGATTTTTTCTCCATAATCGAATAATAAAATCTACAATTAAAAAAAAATGTTTTTAAGGAAATGATAAATCCTCTCTCAAAAATGTCAATTTCTAACACTACTAATGTTATCATTATTTCCTCACCCACATTGGAATGAATCAACACAAATATATCAACAAATGGGAAGAAGAAAAATGGAGAAAGAGTTGTTGGTTGGAGGGGACTAAACAATGTGGTCACAATTTTTATTTTTTCATGATGGTGATGATGAAGACTAATGTCCAATGAGACTAAAATTTGTCTATTGGACCTTAAAGAGTTCAAGGATTACTTTTATTTCTTTATATATTTATTTCTATGCTTGAAAAGTGTTCCGAGGTCACCATAGTTTTGTCCAGTTAGTGCAATAAAAAAGTTGGTAGTGTGACAAATATTTTGAAATTGAGATATTATTTGGGTATATGTCAAACATTCTAAGAGAAAAAAAATTTCATCTTCAACCCTCTTAGTGTCACAAGGATTACAATTTTTTTCATCTTGGGGCATTTTCATAATTGTCTAATGCCTAGTTTCGATATGGAGCTAGTCAAAACAAAGAGACACTTTTGATCTCTAGATTATGGTTGATCGCCTACTTATAGTGTATTTATTTTATTTTACCCTCCTTATAGTGTATTAATTTTATTTTACACTATGATTCTTTATCGCACCATAATTTCTCCTTAAATTTAGATATAATAATATTTTTAATGATGTCATTATTTTATAGAATGGTTTCTTTGTTTATTCCCTAATGATTTGTCTAAGACTCATCATCTTTATACCATTCCTTCTTGATACAAATGATGTTTTCAATCAAGTTTGGGGAGCCTATTGAATTCCATATTATTTAACTTTTTCTTTTAAATTATGTACCTAATCATATCCATGCTCTTAGTGGGGAGGATTGGATACTTGGTTGGATCTACTCTATATTTATCCATGATTATCGAGAGATACTACATCCCCAAACTTCACACCCATATAAAATAACCAAAATAATGAGTGTACGAAAGAGGAGTTTCTTCTTATCCCATATCCAAAGTTCCATTAATCTAATTATTTTTTCAAACCCATAATAAAATTTCCAGGCTTCATTTACCCTTTTCTCAATGTTATATTTCTAGTTGATCTTGTGATGCATATCTATTCGAATATATTTTTTATGAAGACACTTTATCTAAGTTGTTGATGTTTTATATGAAAGTATCGTAAGTGATATTTTTGGACTTAATTATCATAACTTTCATTTTGTAAGTGTTAACAATCACACCCATTATGGAGTAGAAATCCTTCAGGATTCCTAGTTTCTTCCAGAGATCATAGGGAATCCTCACCATAAGAACAATATAATCAACATAAATAAAAAGAATGATGACTATACTAGCGAGAATTAGGTCAAAACAACCTGCTTATTCCAAATATTTTTATAACTTGTTAATATATATGTAAAAGGGGTAGGAAACATGGGGAATAATCGCTTAACACATACATTATAGTTAATATCTTTAGACCAACCCTCAATTTTCCTAAACTTGGAAATAAAGTTCTCATAGAACCTTGCTACAATAGCCCTCAATGCAAAATGGAATTTTAGATCATCCAACCTATTCCAAAGGTCAATTTGAGACACTATGAAAAATTATTTTCTAAATAGAACGAAACAACAAAGGATATTGGTTTTATTATTGAAAAATTCCTCAACAATGATCCTAAGCATAATGATGTGGTCCATGGTTGAATGATATCTCCTAAATCTTACTTGTCCTCTTGCTCTTTCTCCGTGACTTTCTAGCCATACAATAATATTGTTTTCCAAAGTAATACCATACAACTTGGATACAATGGGGCTAATTATGCATTCCTATAATTAGAGGGATTTTTTTTTATCCGCAGTTTTAAAAATAGGAATAATGAGGATTTGCATCAAAGTTTTGGAGAAATCCTCCTTGACTACTAAATTGAAGAGCTTCTATATGTGAGAGATGAAAATAAACCTTCCATTTTTTAATTTTTTAGGAATGTGATGCAGGAACATCACCTTCAAAGTGAAAACGCAAGCATGGAGGAAAAGGAATGACATCTGAGCAAATGACATAATTTCAAATCAGAAATTAACTCATAATTAAACCGGGTTATTGATATATTTTGTAAACAACATTTAAAAAAATGTAACTTGTTTGTAAAGTCGTGAAGGATTGTAAGGGATTGTAGATATTGATTGTTGACTCTTATCTGACAATAAATGTTAGTTATTGTAATAGGACAAAGTAGGTAACTGTTATGAGTTGATAGGATAGGTTGCAGATAGGAGAGAGAGCTCGTGGAGCTGGTCCTTAGATAGTTGTTGTTGCATTTGTAAAATTATAAGTAAGAGATCAAAGAGATCAGAGGGATCAGAAGAACGGAGTAGAGTAGAAGAAACACTATGTAATTTATTTTCATAAATGAATAGAATAGACAGATTTTTCCCAAATCCTTGGACTGTGTTCATTTAATGTATGGATGAATGAATGTTATATTATGTGTATGTGATTTATTTCAGTTAGTTCATGTATGATTGTTCGATATATTGACTATATGAAGTTGTGACAAAACTGGATGAGTTTCAATTGTTTCTCTTCTGACACTTATATGCAAGGTGTGCATCTCGAATGCAAGGAGTGTGTCGATCGAGTTTTGGAGTGACTCAAAGAAGTTCAGAGAGAATAAAGGAAACTTAGACCAAGTGCAAGGTGTGCACAGTGTCGAGAAGCGACCAATCGTCGAAGAACCCGGGACAGAGAAACGCTAGGTGGGTGAGAATAATTTCTTTTAGAAGGGACAACACTTTTCAGAAGTGTTAACGAGATCCAAGAATCAGACTCATAGGAGGAGAAAAGGCCCGAAGCCTTTAAACACTTAGAAAATATTCTAAGCCATAGAGAGATCAGAAGTTCAGGAGAGAGGAGAGACAATAGTCATTGGATCACAGTTCAATGGATCAACAGTCGTCTGATCGAAGGAAGGTGAATGAGCCTTAGCGCATCGCACACAAAGGAGAGAGAACCTATCAAGGTTTGAGACTTGAGGTTTACAAAGCCCGAAGATCTAGAAACTCTAAGTAGAATCTTAGTCGTCTGATCATAGGAACAGTTTTGATCCGTCAGATTGTTCGTAGTAAACTTCAAGCGTCGTATTGCAAGAGTGGATTGGAGCAGTCAGATAACATGAGTTTGGAAGGAGGCAAGTTTGAAACTTGAAACAACGGAAGCGCGGAGAGTCGAAGGGCCGGAGTGAATCTGGACCATTGGATCTAGGAGGATACGTATCGACAGGTCAGAAGATCTAGAGGAAGGTGGAGGTTGAAGTGTTGTAACACCCCGAAGCCCGAAGAGCCGAAGAGTTGAGAGTCGTCGATCTATAAGTGTCCACTTGGAAGTAGATCACGAGATTTGGGTAAAGTTGTTGTGGAGTTTCGGTTAAGAACTGAGACTGTCGAACCCCAAAGACCCGAAGTGATTCAGAGCCTTCGTATCTAGGAGAGACATGCATAGATTCATGCACTTCGGGTAAAGTCCCGAAGTAATCATCGATCGTTATATCAAGAGGAAGGGCGATAGAAATATGCATACATCACGGGGAGAGAAAAGTTGAGAATTGAAAAGTCCAAAGTATGGAGACGCGAAGGGATCGCAGTCGTTGATCCTAGGAGGTCACGCGTCAGTGGATTAGAGTCTTCGGATAAAATACAAACAAGGGAAGGGTTGAATTTTTGAGAACTATGGAGTCCAGAGTTCAAAAGTGATCAACACCATTGATTCCGCGAGATAAATGTTCGTGTATTGTCAAATCTAGGAGATTGGAGTATGAAAGGAGATGGGATTGAGATTTCAAAATCTCGAAGTCCAGAATTGTGAAGAGATCACAACCATTGATCTAGGAGAGGCAAATCTGGTCCATAGAGTTGAGAGGCACATATATGAACCGTTGATTTAGACCGTATCGACAAGATAGCAAGATTGACGATCCTGTAACATTGCGGGGACAGGAGTTGCTCGGAGGCGGGGACAGGAGTTGCTCGGAGTTTAAAATATTGAGGGCAGACCACAATTCAAACCATGGTTTCTACAGAAGGACGTGTGGAAGCTTGAGCATAATTGTGGGCCCAAAACTAGTTTAAATCAAATGACTTGTGGGTGCGCCCGCAATCATGTGGTCATCACCCAAGGTCACATTCAAGAGAGGGCTTATCTGAAAAAGGAGCTATCGCTCAACACTCTCATATTTCGCAGCAGAGAGAAAGGGAAGGTTGCAGGTTCTATCAGACCTGCAGCAAGAAACCTAAAGGGCCCGTGTCTTGATACAGAAGGAAACCATTTAGGTTCATGAAACTCAAGAATCATAGATCCTTTGACAGGGAGGTCTCGCATCCCTATGAGGAGTAGGGGGACTGCATCAGGTGGTATCAGAGATAATATTGAGTTTGTTTGTAGATAGCAGACAAAGGAGAAAGGAGACAAATTGATATCAATTGTGGTATCAAGAAAAAAAAAATTGTTTGTAGGTGACGCAGCGGAATCATGCCACCCAGAAGGCATATAGCGAATGCAGAAATGGAAGAAGAAATGAGGCGACTCTAAATGAGACTGGACACCATGGAAACAACGCAGAGAAGACCACAGATGTTGGAGATATCATTGAACCTGAGAGTGAAGAAGAAGAAGTCGAAGAAAATGTAGCAGAGGATGTTGTACAAGATCGCTTGATAAAAGTTGTTTCAAAGATATGAGCCAGAGCAAAAATAGAGGTACCAATGTATGAAGACAATTTAGAAGTTGAAGAATTTTTGGATTGGGTATGTGCTATGGAAAAGTACTTCGATTATGAAGATGTCGAAAAAGACAATATGGTGAAGCATGCAGTGACAATACTAAAAGGTCATGCAATGCTATGGTGGGATGAACTGCAAGTCGAACACATGAGAAATGGTAAGCAGAAAATTAAAAACTCGGATAAGATGGTAGCCAAGATGAAGGCCAAATTTATCAGTGAAGGAGATTGCAGAACCTGAGATAGAGGGGCTTATCAGTGAAGGAGTACACTGAGGAATTTTACCGATTGAACGTCAAGGCTGGACAGAAAGAGAATGAAGATAAGAAAACAACCACGTATATAAATGGGCTGAGATATGAAATACAAGAGGAGATCAGCATGATTTCTATCAGTAAAGTCAAGGATACTTATCAAGAAGCCTTGAAAGATATAATGCTAAAGAGGTTAACGGATGCATTCACAAAGATCACTTGAGACATTGAGAGAATCGGACAATAATAAATTGTTTAGTTCCAGTCTTGCAATTTACTTGAGACATTGAGAGAATCGGACAATAATAAATTGGAAAACTACACATTTCACAAAGATCACTACTACAAATCAGAAAATTAAATTATACTGTATTGTATTTTGATATATTCAACGTAGCGATATAAACAGAACGCAAAAAATCTATTTCCCATTTTGAATATTATCAACTAATACCTCAGTGCGTCAATGATACCGTGGAACAAAAATAACTACGCACATCATGGTCAATATAATTAATAAGGCGGCAGGGCGAATCCGATCCAATTCTTTATATATACATTTAATAAATTGGTAAAGTAAGTACACAATTCACAAAGATCAGGACTACAAATCAGAAAATCAGATTATATTGTATGGTATTTTAATATATTCAACGTAGCCATATCAAACAGAACGCAAGAAATGTCTGAATATTATTAACGAATTTTTCTCTGCATACATGATACTGTGGAACAAGACTAAGTACACACATCACTTAACAATATGGATCCAGCATGCTCTATTGGATTTTCGTGATATATCTACCATAGCAATATCCAACGGCACTCTAAGACGGAGATAATGGTGTCGCTACTTAATCTTTCTTCCGATTTTCTCCCTCATTTTCATACTTGTTGGTGGAAAAAGCACGACCGAGCGAGACCGAAATTGTCCTCCTCCTACTGCTTGTTTCTGGAATCTCTTTCAGGTTGCTGGTCGAGCCACGCTTGCTGCATGACCCACTGATGCATGTGGATGATTCACTACCCTCATTCTCGTCCTCGTTTTCATACTTGATGTTGAAAAAAGAAGCACCCAGCGGCGATCCGAGTGCATTAGTATGAACAAAAGCTCTGGTACTGAAGTTCTCCCGCGAGTTGGGCAGAGCGATGGACTGAAATCCATTAACCTTGAACAATGTGAAAACTAGCATGTGAGCACCCGATCTTGGAGGTTCATAGGCAACCCGCTCCATCCACGGCAAACCTACTATTGCAGCACAAAGAAACAAACATATTCATGACGGTTAAAACTACGGCGTGCATTTGATCGATCGATAAATTTCAAGTTCAAATAATGAAACGCACCTATGGTACCGAGATCATGTTCGGTGGCAAGGAAAGGCACAGTTAACCTGCAGAACGCAGCAATTAATACTGTTATTATGAAATTAATTAATGGATTCTGCGTACCATATCATCATAAATTTCGTCTGAGCTCAAGTGGATTATAGCATACCAGTGCAGATACTCGCCTCCAGGAGCGTCAGGTTCCGTCATAACCTGATTACGGTTTTATGACAAGGTTAATAATATGAATTTCAATTTGGCGAAATACAGATAAGTAAGTTATTAAACTTACCAGTGCTACTAATTCGGGGTTCGCGGAGGTTTCATCTAAGTCTAGATCAGAAACCTCGCTATAGTATTCGCTATAGTAGTCAAGACAAGTAGGTTTGGGTTGCACTTCAGCAAGAGTTACTTCGTCACCTAAGTTGATTCGTTTATCGCCGTAGAATACAATCAACGCCAGACGAGGATTGAAATCATCGACAACGCGTCCGATAACTCCCGATTCCACCAGCTTCCGCTTTATCTCCTCCATTCTTTCCACAAACTCAATGCAGAAGGATCCGAAATCAAGAAAAATGAAAAAATGGACAGCGCCTCTGGAATTTCCGGAGCAGAAGATGCAAATCAAGAAGAATGAATGAAAAAATGGATGGCGCTTCACAATCCTCGCCGATATCAAGATTTAAATCGTGTCAATAAAGTTCGTTAAGATATGCATTAGATTTGAGGTTTGTTAGTTTAAATCAGGTCAATAAAGTTAGTTAAGGTTTGTGTGAGAGGTTATTTTTTCAGTGTTAAATTTAAATGGGTTGACTCACTACCCAAAATCATTCTATTTGATTATTAAAAACCAAAAATCATACTATTTTGATTTATACAAAAACAAAAGTCAAAATTATACTAATACCATTTGTACATATTATTTTTATTATTTATTGAAATGGAAAAAAAAAAAAATTGGGGGTAAGGATTGGTTTTTTATCCCACTTCTCAAATAACTTTATTTATGACTTTTTAATAATAATATATCGTCGGACTATAATTGAATCACTAAATTAACCTTTTATATCATTTTATAATTATTCTAATATGAAAAAATATTAAATACACTAAAAAAATATTATAATTATTTTAATTATCACTGACGATGAATATGTGTAATATATTTAAAAAAAAAGTTATTATGATTTAAGATTATTTTCTTTTTTATGCAATTCAAACTTTACGGATTCATGAGACAAAAGCTAAATGAGAAGAAGCCAAATCAACAAAATATATTTGAATTTTAAATAATGCACATGCTCCCTTTACAAAAGGAAAATCTTCATCATTTTATAAAAGACAAACTAAAATTCTTATTATCCTTTTACAAAATAAAATCTTCATCACTAGAAGTTTCATTTAGGCACTAGAAGCTTCATTTAATGCTTAGGGTCTTGTTTTCTACAGGTGATAGGTGATAATGGTTGAGGCCCTTATACTCATCCATCTTGCACTAAGCTTATTAATGACATCCATAACCATTTAAATGACGAACATCCCCTATAAATTCTTTTGTGGTGGTTCAAAAGGCTTATCCATGACCTTAAGTTCTAAAAGCGTCATATAGCATCTCATGTCCTTGTTTTCCTTCCTAGCCATGACTAAGGTCCTTGTTTTCCTACCGTAGCCATGAGAGATTTTGTGGTGGTTTGAGTTGGCATTCATTGATATCAAGTGTATGAATCTTAATTTTGGGAATCAAGCATTTTTCTTTTATAAAAAATAGTCAATGCCCCAAGACCCATCCCCGGTGCATAGAACATGATAATGGCATCCATATTCCCACCCATATACTAAATATCCCCTTCAAAGGTCTTGTGTGGTAATTTGAGGCCTTGTTCATAGGTCGTGAGTCTTAGAAGTTTCAAATATGGACTATGGCACTTGTTTTCCTTCCTTGTATATGGTCAATTGTTAGGGACCTAACGTCCTTAACCCCTCACATAGGTAGAATAATATATTTTCCATGTAATAAAGGCCAACATTACTAAATAAGTCCTATATAATAATGTAAACAATTATAATGTAGGAATTTACTTAATAGAAACTTCCGCTTCTAGAAGATCTTCCTCTAGAATGTTTTTTAGAATATAGAATTAGTATAAATAGGAGTAGAAGGCATAAGAAATTCTCGTCTTGAAAATTAATGTAATAGAGCTCTATTATGTTGGAGCTTACCCCCTCGAAGAGGCAAATGAAATTGGTTTTATATTAATAAAGTTATCATTGTTGGTATTTTTATTCTCTATATTTTGTTGTGCCATTGGTATTTGTTGCAATATTTCTATTTTTTCTTATTATAATACATTTGGTACCTTACAAGCGGTATCAAAGCTCTTTCCTGTACAAAAATTATGGGAAATATTTTTTGAGGGTAGAGACATGTACTGTTAGTGTCTTTAAAGCACTAAGATCTATCATTTAGTGGGTAAAATTGTAGTTGGGTAAGTCTACATGCAAGAAATATAGACGGTTTCATAGCATTACTCGAAACAAACATCTCACCTTGTTGGAAACCTTTGTAACCCACATTGTTACTGCTTCGAGTAGTAACGCATCAAACAAGATATGTACATGGCCATCACTCCCATGTACTGTCAGGTATATTGGGAGTCCCCTAAGTCTCTTGAAAACAACTCAAGAGAAATCGATCAATCGCCTGTCTACTATAGTGAAATTAAGAATAACACTCATGAAGATACTCTCTAGTACCTAGGTAATCGGGTAGTACGAATAAGGGTATGGTTGATCCTCCTTAGTTGGTGCCCTGAGATACTATATCGAGTGCTACTTTTCAATCCCACATGTATATAAGAGAGTTATAGAAGAGGGAAAAACCTTGTCTCTAGGAACCCTAAAAACACTACCCCTTGGGAACAAAACAACACAAAACACTAACATGAGAGAAATTTTTCCACACAACCCTGCCTCCTACATTCTGGTTGTGAAATTCGTACAAAATTGTCCCTATTAACAATTTGGGTGTTTCTTCACTAGAGTGTTCTTCAAAACAAAGTATAACTTTGTAGGAGTAAAACAAAAGTATTGTGGTCCCATGGTCACCCTTATTTGGGACCTATCCCATTGACTTCCTCTTATTTCCTTGATCTTCATGGTACCTATCATTTCTAATACTTTTTTTTTTCCCGTGGACCCACCCAACCTCCTGGACATCGTTATTTGCCACATATCCCATTGGTTTCCTCTTTTCTCCCTAATCATCATGACATATATCACTTAAAATTTTATTTATTTTTAACCTATGGACCCACTCTCCTCCCCATTTCCCCTCATTCCCAAATGGCCAACACTTGCATCCAAGAAATCATTAAACTGCAAGTCAAATCCAAATAGAACAAGGACACCATCCATAGAATGAATTCTGAAATTGGTTCCATCAATTCCAATGTTGAATCCTTCAAGGACTAAGCTAAGGATGAATTTGACTCCATCCACTATGATCTCAACCAATTGTTGAAACAAATCACAAGGCCCTCCCTCCTCTGACCAACATTCACACTATAAAGAAGCTGACTCTTCCCATACTATGGCCTTTTATTCCAAATCTCTTCATCATGACTCCCATCTTCTTAAAGTTGAGGTGAACAAATTTGATGGCTCAGATCCCATGGTCTGGGTCACTAAAATAACACATTATTTCTCCTTGCATGGCATTACTAATGAGTTGGAAAAAATTCATTATGGTGCCCTCTATCTGCATCTTGAACATTGGAAATGGTGACAATGGTGTAAAAATTCATACGAAGGGTATGTTTCTTGGACATAATTTGTTGTAGAGATTTATAAATGTTTTAACACTAACACCCACTATTCACGCCATTTGACCAAGTTGAAATAGTCTGACACAATGGAAGACTTTATAACCTTCTTTGAGCACTTGACTTTCATAATTGAGGGCATGCCAGATTCCTTCTTCAGGCAATTATTTATTAGTGGCCTCAAGGATGAAATTTGTTCCCAGGTCCTAATGGCTCATCCTCATACTTGGTTGGAAACTACTAAAAGATCCAAGGAAGAAAAACATATTGTCTCCACCCAAAACCGAAAACCCTCCTTTATTCCTTTCCCTCTACCCACCAATCACACCCCTCCTTCCACTCCTATCAAGATCCAAAATTTAACTAGGGAATACATGGTTGAATTCCAAATCAAGGGTCTTTATTATAATTGTGATGAAAAATATTTTTCTGTGGAACAAGTGTATGGAAAAGAAGTTGTTTATGGCCATTTCTGAGGATGTTGTTGATCAGGAGGTTGATTTTTCCCTATGAAAGAGATACCCCTAGCAAATGATCTTACTATGCCATCTAGTCCACCAGAACTTAAATCATTGTTTGCTACATGCCCTCACTAAATTCTCTACTCCCCAAAACCTCAAGTTAATTGGCTACATTAAGCATAGGAAATTCATCATCCTATTTGACAATGGAAGAACCCATAATTTTATTGAGCACCGCCTTGCCCAGTAAATCATTTTTTATCTACGTGAAATCAACAAATTTAAAATCATGATTTCCAATGGTAGTTCCATGAAATGTGGTGGGCATTGCGAAAATGTGCACCTACAAATCGGTAAGTACCACCTAAAATCTCATTTATTTTTTCTATTGACATGGGTGGGTTTGACATTGTTCTCGGTGTTGAATGGATACACACTCTCGGTCCCATCCTCATGTATTTTAAGGACCTAACCATGAAATTCCAATAGGAGGGACAACATTATAACTTCCAAGGCATCACAATAGGATTTCTTGAGATCATCAGTTCCCATCGAATGGAAAATCTACTCAAAAAATGTCATTCTAGCATTATTTACCAACTCCATTCCATTCAAGCCATTAATATAGTCTATGTGCACCCTCACCTCCAATCTATACCCTCCTAACACCAAGCTATTTTTAACACTCTCCATGAAATTCCCCCTTCCCACAAGATCCATGATCAATCTATTCATCTAGTACCATGTAGTCTTCCTCCCAATTTTCACCCTTATTGTCATCCCTTTGCCCAAAAAAATGAAATTGAGAAAATTGTTCAAGAATTTATAGAAGTGGATGTTATCCATCCAAGTACCATCCCCTATTCTTCTTCTGTATTCATCATACTCGATAAACAAGGCACTTGATACATGTGTCCTAACTTTTGTTCCGTCAACAAACTCATAATAAAAGACAAATTTCCCATTCATGTCATTGATGACCTTTTGAATGAACTGAGTGGGGCTCAATACTTTACCAAACTTGATATCCATTCTAGCTACCACGAGATACGTATGAAATATGAATACATTCCTAAGATTGCATCTAGAAATCATCAGGGTCACTATGATTTCTTGGTCATGCCCTTTGGCATATGTAATTCCCCCTCCACTTTTCAAAGTCTAATAAATCATGTCTTTCGTCCTTTACTCTATCATTTTGTCTTAGTTTTCTTTTATTATATTCTCATCCATAGTAAAACTTAGTAATTCCATCTTTCCCATGTCGATCAAGTTCTCCAACTATTGTCTAAGAACATTTTTTTTCTCAAACAACCTAAATGTGCTTTTGGAGCCTCTGAAGTTGAGTACCTGTGTCATATTTTCGGAAAGTATGGTGTAAGAGTGGACCCTAAGAAAATTAAAACTATAAAACATTTGCATCACCCTAAAAATATTAAAATATTGCATGGATTCTTAGTTTTAACGGGATATTTTCGCAAGTTTTTTAATAATTATGGAAAAGTTATAGCTCCTCTCACTACTCTCCTTAAAAATAATGCTTCCAGTTGGAATCTCACAGTTGATCAATCCTTCCAAGCATTGAAAGAGGCTATGTGCATGACTCATTTCTTGGCACTCCTATAATTCACAAAGATGTTTTCCTGGAATGTAATACCTTAGGGAAATGAATTGGGGCAATCCTCATGCAAGATGACCAACCTTTGGCTTTCACTAGAAAAAAATTGTCATAGCGACATTTGGTCCAATCAACATATGAAAAGGAAATGTTTTCTATTTTGCATGAAATGTATCTATTTCATCCTTATATATTGGGTAAATGATTCCAAATTAAAACTAATCATCGTATCCTCAAGTATTTTCTAGAACAAACAATTTCATCCTCAAAACAACAAAAATAGGTGACCAAGTTATATGGATATGATTATGAGATCATCTACAAGAAGGGAAAATAAAATGTGGTTGCTTATGTTGTTTCACATAAATATGAATAAGAAGGGTCCCTCTTTTACTTCTCATTCATTGTAGTAGATTGACTTCATGTTGTTTGTCAAGAATGGTTGCAAGACCCCAAACTTTCTATCCTAATCCAAAAAATACAACACGGTTTGCAAGATTCTCGAAGGTACTCTTGGTACAATGAATATATTCACTATAAATGTTTCATATATTTAAGAAAATAGTTGAACCTTAAATTCACAATGCTCTCTAAGTTTCATGATTCACCCATAGTTGGGCATTCATGCTTTATCCAAACCTATGAATAGGTCAAATATTATTTTTTCTGGGAATGTATGAAACAAGACATCCGCACCTTTGTGGTTGAATGTGATACATGTCAATTCCATAAGAGAAAAATTGTCAAATCTCTAGGCACACTCCAACAGATCATGATTCCACCTACTATTTGGACAAATATTTCACTGGATCCATAGTTGGCTTACCTAAATTGGGAAATAAGTTAGTCATTGTGGTGGTAGTATATCGTCTTTCCAAATATGTTCATTTATGTTTTCTTCAATACCCATTCACCACATCCACAGTGACTCAATTTTTTATGGATAATATATCCAAACTCCATGGCATACCTCATTCTATTATCTTTGATTGAGATCCAACTTTCATGAGAATTTTTTGGAAGGATTTTTGAGTCTTTAGGGAACCAAATTGCACCTCAACACTTCCTATCATCCCCAGATTGATGGAAAAAACAAAGTTGTTAACAAGTGTTTGGAAACATATTTGCAGTGTTTTGCATCTAAAAGACAAAATAAGTGTGCTCAGTGGTTACCCCTAGCTAAATGGTTTTACAAAAAATATTACTATACTACCACTCACATGACTCAGTTTGAAGAACTGTACATGAAAAATTCACCGTCGGTTCTCTCATACATGCCAGGTGTCTCTAAGGTTTAGGAGGCTAACAATAATCTTCTAGTCTACACGATCATTCTTCATACCCTCTAAGAAAATTTTGTCTTGGCTCATAACCAAATCAAGAAACAAGAAAATCATGGTCATTTGGAGTGTCAATTTGTCTAAGGGGACTATGTGTTTCTTTGTCTGTAACCTTATAAGAAGGATTCAATCAAAGTTGAACAATATCAAAAACTCATCCCCAAATTTTATGGTCATAATACAATTCTCAAGCAAGTGGGGCATGTGGCCTACAAGTTATCTCTACCTAGTCATTCTAACCTCCATATTGTTTTTCATGTCTCATGCTTAAAGAAAGTGATTAGAAATAAGTGCTAGACTCAAACCTGTCTCCAAGAGTTGAAATAAGGTTTGGTTGAAACCGCAAGAATTTTTGGACTAGCATGAGCATCGTCACTATTATCACACCATCAAGGATGGTTTAGTTCAGTGGAAGGATATACCACCAGAAGATGCCACCTGGGATTTGACTACAATTCCGCACCAATTTTGTCATCTCAAGCCTTGACAACAAGGATTTTTTTCAAGGGAGAGGGCATATTAGGGACCTAACCTCCCTAACCCCTCGCGTAGGAAGAATAATATATTTTCCATGTAAAAAAGGACAAAATTAGTAAATAAGTCCTATATAATAATTTGAACAAGTATAATGTAGGAAGACTTAATAGAAGCTTTTGCTTCTAGAAATTTATTCCTATAGAATTTTCTTTAGAAGATAGAATTAGCATAAATAGGACTAAAATGCATGAGAAATAATTTCCTTTAGAATTTATTGTAATATATCTCTTCTCTATTGGTGGTTTTGTCCTCAAAGAGGCAAGTGAACTTGGCTTTCTATCAATAAAGGTATCATTGTTCGTGTTGTTATTATCTATCTTTTGTTGTTTCACTGGTATTTGCTACAATATTTCTATTTTTTCTTATTATAATACATCTAGTACCTTACATCAATGCTTGAAGGTCCATATCTCATGTGAAAAAACTCATAAAGAATTATATATCCCACTAGAAGGCCAAATACCTCCTGGAGATGGAAAACCCTAGCATGAATAGTTTATGAGATCTAATACCAAATCTACTATCCTAGTCTCCATTATTGGTAATTGGGACCCAATCACATTTATGCCTATGACATCCCCATAAACAACATAATCTAGTGGGATGGTTCAACAAATTCAACTAACTCTTAGAACTAAATTATCGTTATATTATATGTGAAAATAACAAGAGATAGAAAATAAAACACAATATTAATTAATTTTTTATTACATCATTTGAATAAGCCTAACTATATCTACAAGTTTATACGGTTTCACCATATATAATACATGTAACATATTAAAACCATTATGTTCATCATGCCCAATTCTAAATCTAAAGAATTTAAATCAACAAACATTTAGGTGAAAATAAGAAATCCCATAAATATATATATATATATTTTAAATAACACATGATTGCTCCTTCTTCAGAAACAAAATCTTTGTTCTTTACAAAAGTAAAAAAAATGCAATCCCCATCATCCTTTTACAAAAAAAAATATTTAACAATATAAAATTCCTTCAATTCCCAATGATTTGGTTTCTACACCCAACTATGGTGAAGGCCCTTAGTCCTATCCCTCTTCCACAAAACCTGCTAATGAAATCCGTAATGCATTTAGAGGATAAAGATACCCTATATATTATTGTGTGGTGGTTCAAAGCCTCACTCCCTTGTCATGGATTTTTTCACGCACTTTCAATTACCCATCCATTACGAGATTGGTACAAAACTATTGAACTCTCTTCATCAAACCAACTCCATAATATCTCTGATCATATTCATGAGTGGAGATGGCAATGACGGTTGATCAAAGAAATCATTCCTGACCAGTTACTAGATGAATGGTTCACTAAATCTATTTTACCTCTGATTTCTCATGACGTAGCCATGGGTGGTGTTTTTAATGAAGAGGAATCCATTTCCCGTGCCCAATATATGGACTTGGTTTATTCCCAATCCGGTACTTTGTATGAAATGATTTTGAATCATCCTCATACATCAACTGATCCATCAAAACCATCCTCCACCACTCATGCCGATGGATTTATCGGTTCCGTCAAAACTCAATCTAGTTCACAGTCAACCAGTACGACTAATCACTCAGTCACTTGCCCCACTACCTGATCAAATTCACTCTCACTGAGCTCCACCCAGACTCAAGTATCTGAGGTGAATGAAATTATATCTTCTTCTCTGCAACTGTCAGGGGGGAGAATAAAATGAATAATAAATCGAAGAAAAACAATAATCTAACTTAAAATGAAAAAGAACAATCACAACCACCTACTACTGAGAAACAATCGCAGCGAAAACCGAAATTTCCATGTCTCATTTGTGGTGACGATCACTACACACGAGATTGTCCTCATCGCAATGAAGTTGCAAAAAAATTTAAAGGAAATTATCAACCCATTGTGTTGACACATCCTTTTCCACAAGAGAAGTCACTGGTTGAAAAAGCTCATGCACCTCCGACAGGAGGTAATCCAAATCATCCTCCTAGTGAGGAATCTCCATCGAGTGTGTAGATTCACATGTTTAATGGAATATATTTGACCACTAGTACTATGATATATGACACACCTCCGGATAAACCTGATAAGAAAAAAATAACTTATGGTACTACATCGGATGCATTGTCCACCACCGTTACTCCTCTATCCGGGCCACTCCAAATTGAGAAACCTACCTTTGAATCTATCTTACATCCACCCAAGAGTACAATTCAAAAGTTGAATTTCAATCCTAATTCACATGTTTCTCAAAACTACAACATCGTTGAAGATTTGGCCCAAGCATCGTGTGTTATGTCAACTCTCAAAATTCAACAACATTGCCCTAGTCAACGTAGGACTCTCTTGGAAAACATCGGAGCAATAGATATTGAGTCATTTGATAATATCATGTTTAACATGGATAATTTTAAATCACAACTCTCTCACCATCTTTCTTTCCATATCGATGTCGTTGTCCAAAATGAACATATTCATCGCACGATCTTGGACAAGGGAACTTCCACGTGTCATGTCTTTGGATTGTTGGAAAGGCCTCAAATAGCCTGGTATTAATCAATATCCCACCATGTTATGAGCATTCTATGGGAGAGGATTCCATCCTCATGGACTATTACAGTCCTTAGCAGTTCAATTGGGAGGCAATATTGTTTCAGTAGATGTTGAAGTATTCGATGCTCCTCTTGATTACAACTTGTTGCTAGTAAGAAGTTGGTTTTATGCTATGAATGTCATCGCTTCCTTTGTGTTTTGATGTTTCCGGTTTCCCCATCAAGTTAAAATTGTGACCATTGATCAGTTATATTACTTCACCCCCGATGCCTGAACTCAAATGGAGAACAACATTCCTTTTCTGGGAGATTCAAAGATCACTTATGAAAGTGTTGGAGTAGGTCTCTTGAAAGACTCTTCTCTTATGGGTACCTTTCCTACACCTCTTCCTCCCACTATGCAACATATCGCAATGATAAATATGATGTCTACTATGGAACATCAATCCTACGAATCATATGATCCATGGATCATTCCTAGTCCTTTAGAATTTGATGCACTAGGTGACACCATGCGATGTAGTCCTGCATAGGCTGAATAAGACGTCATCCAATCTTCCTCTCCTTCACCATACGACCAACAACTCTTGTCCTCTACAACTTACTCATTACCATCCTTTTTAGAGTCCCTATCCTCCACTTTCGATTACATCCTACATATTTTTCCATCAGATGAATCTATTATGAAAATTCTTACTATCTAGGAGGCACCATGTGATGACAACCACCATCGTTCATCCTTTCTTCCAGGTTTGGATGAAATTAAGAAATATATATCATCTATATTTCCTACCGATGTCGTTAAATTTCCCCAATCTCCAATACTCATTTCGGATACCATATATGAGGGGAATTTGGGAAACATCTCTTCCACTATTACTGTCAACATATCAATCAAATAAGGTATTGTGGAAAACATACAACTAGGCGCCAATTATTCAACTGAAGAAGTTGAAACTTACACCACATTGTTCAAATAATTTTGCGACATATTCGCTTGGAGATACGAAGAAATTCCAGGGATCGATCCATCAATCATTGTGCATGAAACAAAAAATTACCCAGGAGTTAAACCTGTAAGAAAAAAAATTCATCTGGTTCATCCTAAGAAAACCGTGACCATAAAGGCAGAAGTTGAAAAAATGTTAAAGTATAGTTTTATTTATCCTGTCAATCTGACCAAATGGGTTTCCAACATCATTTTGGTTGCCAATAAATAGGGGACCATTCATTTTTTTGTCGATTATCGAGATCTTAATAAGGCTTGTCCCAAGGACAATTACCCTACACCCTTTATCGACCAAATTATCGATAATTGTCTTAGAAGCATCATTTTGTCCTTTATGGATGGCTTTTCCGTATATAACCAGATTGACATTCTATCGACTGGTCAACATAAAATATCCTTCATCTATCTTTGGGGGACTTTCACTTATCATAAATTACCTTTTGGCCTTAAAAATATTGGAGCTACTTTTCAGCAAGCCATGTCATATGCATTCCACGATATCAAACATATTGTTGAACCTTATCTCAATGACTTTCCCTATCACTCGTCTCATCGACGAGACCACATTGGTCACCTAGGAGCCATATTTATTCGATTTCATTTTTACAACATTTGTTTGAAACCCCATAAATGCATCTTCATTGTCGAATCAGGGAGACTCCTCAGAATCGTAGTCTCCAAAGATGAGATTAGGTTGGATCCCTTAAAAGTTAAAGACATTCTAGATATACCTCCTCCCAACAATATGAACCAACTACAAAGTTTGCAAGGGAAGGAAAACTTTATTCACCACTTCAGTTGAAATTGCACTAAAATCACTAAAGGATTGATGAGATCGTTACAGAAAGACACCCCTTTCATCTAGGATGCAACTGCTCAACGCTCATTTGATTCTCTTAATCATGTCTTAACGAACACACCTCTTTTGCATCCACCAAATTATGCAATATATTATATCCTTTATTTGGTTTCGTCGAATTCCAATATCTTTATGGTCTTACTACAAGAGGATGATGACAGAAACGAACATGTGATCTACTATCTTAGTAAGAGTCTATCAGGTCTCGAGCTCTGATATTTTCATGTTGAAAAGTTGTCTCTGGTAGCAGTTATTGTCTTCCATACATTTTTCCATTACATTCTATTACGCACTACCACATTCATTGCAGACTCGAACCCCATTTACCACATCTTGAATCGTCGAGTATTGTTGGCCCTTGACCAATGTTTGGAGAACCTTGGTCGCATTTGACCGGTTTTGATACTTCAACAGGTTGTTCGAAGGCGGAGCGCAAGATAAAGAGGATATTGCAAGATCTCGTCCCCTTTTTAGGGAATTTTTGGGTTTAGGGTTTATGTAACGGGTATGGGATGTCGGCCCATGGGTTTACCCATTTATTGGCCCCTTTTGTAATGTATAAATAGAAATCTAGACAATGTAAGAAATGGGAGACTAGGTCTAAGAGAGAAGTGGTGTTAAGTGTTATATTGTGTTGAGTGCAAGTGATTAGTTGGATCTATGTGGTTGAGTTATATTTGTGCATATTGTATGCATGAGAACTTGCAGAGCTAAGTGCGAGTGACTGTAAAGAGGCTTTTTTTTGTAACCTAACTCGGGGAAGGAGGGTCTGGTGAGGTGTGCGTAGATATCCTATCCTATGCGGAGTGGGTTCTTGTGGCTCTGTGCTTGTATAATATTGAAATAAGACAATAAATAAGAGAAGAGTTGGTGGACATAGCCCCACACTAGGGTGAACCACATATATCCTATGTTGTGGTTTCTTTGTGCATTATACTTGTTATGTTATTGATGTGATTTATGCTTAGTGGAGTGAGATATGTTAGATGCATCTGATATAGTATCTTAGTTCTTAGTAATGTGAATGAATGCTAGATCTGATCTATTTCTATATGGTAATTGCTTGGATGTATTAGATCTTGTTGAATACTGTGTTTCTCTGTAACTAGGTTTTTGACTTGCGATGTGAATAAGGGTTAAATATGAATGAACGTTAACTGATAAGTGCTATGTTAAGTGTTGTAATCATAGGTTTTTGTCCAAGCTAGGTTTTAGACACTTGATTCCTGCAACCACCCTTGCCTCTACCTCGGGTGAGACTTCATCTGCTTCGCAGGTGTTACCGAAAGGGCCAATAGTTAGGGTTTTGTTTATGCATTGTTGAAGCATTGAACCCTGGGTCTGCCCCTGTGCCAACAAATGGTTCTGTTGACGAGACTTGAAACTGTGACTCCTGGGAACTAAAGAAAAGAAAGATTCGTGCATAGATTTGTTTCTTTAGTGTGAAGTATTCTACTTGACTGCAAAGCTCTGTGCTAAGAAAGGAATTAGATCTTAAGAAAAGAGGTAAGATCTTAAAGCTTTGTGCTCTGAGAAAGGTAAGATAAGTGAAAAAAAAAATCGAAAGAATGGATCTAGGTATGTCTTATATATTTTTTCCTAGTCTGAAAACTAGGGCACAGCTAGAAGAAAGAAGATTGGATATGAGTAGATCTAATAAGAATAGTGAAAGATATGTTATTCCTATGCATAGAAAGAATGCTTGGACTAACAAATGGATGTAGGATCCTAAAAATATTTTTTTGCAGGTTAGTTACTGTGATCCCAGTGTGCAGTATAGTAAAGGTTGGGGATCATTTAAAAGAAAGAGAGGATTAACTCTTTCCTATAGTTGCAGAAGACCGAGAGATCTTGCTAAGGATTTCCCTGGTAGAGGTCCTAGTTGTCTTTGTTGTAAAGGTATGGACCATGAAGTTTTGGATTGCCCTATAATGATTGCTAAAGTTGAAAAGATGAATATGATACAAGAAAACCATGAGACATGACAAGAAACTAAGGATATGATAGAACCCCAGAAATAATCAGAGACGGTATTACCACAGATGAAAGAGACCCTGAATGATCACAAAAAAATCAACTTATCAGAGATCTTAAACAAGAAGGAATGCATAGAAACAAATAGGATTCTTCAACATACACCATGTTCTGGATGAGGAAACATAGGTGAATATCATGATAGAAAGAACTTGGGAAATTTTGGGAAATCCTTCTATGGTTCCTTCATTAGGAGGAATAGGATTATTTAGAGGAAAGTTGATAACCCTATGTGGAAGACTTATCCAGAAATATATGAGTGCTCATGGAACTTAGACAAAGAAGAATTTGAGATTGTTAAATTTGTTGAGAACAACACCACATTTTCTAATTTGCTAGGAAAAACCTGGATTGAGAAAGATAAAATATGAAGGAAACAAGAAAAGGAGGATGTAGAATAGAAAAAGAAATAACTAAGAGATTTCATGTCTAGGAGAATAGCGCACTTACTGAAAGAATAAGAGGACCAGTCAAAGCTACTAAGGACCAGAGATCTGGACGTCGAAGCTGAAAGAGCACAGGAAGACTTGAAACATCAGTCTCTACAAGAGAGTAGAACACATACCCCATAAAGAGAAGAAGTATTACTCTCTAAACCCTTTAACGACCCGTAGTAGTGAAAAATTACTATGCCAAGAGGAGATAATAACAATAATGAAAAGATAAAACCAGTTACTCAGATTACAGGAAAGAAAGCCAAAAATATCAGTAAGAAGAAAGCAAATTTAGAAAAATTACGGGAAGTTCCAGAGAGGACTTCGCAGAAGGAAGGCTTAAAGAACCGGAAATTCATCGGGATATCAGAACAACAAAGATTGACACTTCGCGACAGTGAAGAAATATGACCGTTGGAGTTGTCCCGACCATTATCCCAATGCTCCATAATGGCTCGAACCCCAATTATGGCCAGAAAGATCACCATTAGACCATTGGGACCGTGCCATAACGGATAGAATTGAATTGATTGAGGCGTTCCTCCCCATTGGAGGAGTTTGTTTCGACGTTGTCTATTTATCCCGTCGAGCATTGCACCGAGAACACTTTTGTAAACAGTGATTATTCGAGCCCACATAGAAATAGTTTCTTTCACACTGTGCCTATTTGAGACCTTGCTACCCATTCTATTACATTGAGTATTTGATCACCGACGTGAGATACCTAATCTCAAGCATGCATGTCGGGTGACTTCGGCGAAGTAGAGAAATCCGTCGAAGAGATCCTCACTGACCTCATGGTTGAGAAGGTCATGTCCACAGGAGTCCAAGCCTCATTGACAAGAGGCTTCCAAGCATCCTCTTCGACTTCTCGTGGATCTGTACCATCTCGAGCTGTGACAGAGAAATGAAAAAAGAATCGTGATGACTTGGCGAATGAGAAGCTCATCCCTTCTATCCTTCTCAACTATATCCTGCCTCTGGCTGACACACTGAGTTGTGACAGTGTCCCGAGGGAATTCAACTACACCTTGATTAGTAGCCCTAATCCTGAGCTTCGTGATAGTCTTTCTCTAACTGGTTGATGAGGTAGCTCACCCATTTCATTTTTATCCCTTCCACAAATTTTCCTATGAGGTCAACAACAAACCCTGTGACCTGCGTGGGTCTGTTCTTCCTTACTATCTTACCAATGATCAACTGGTAGGCTAGGCACACTGCGACATTCTAAATGGAAGATACCTTGTAGCCTCGCTTCCCCTTTTCCACATCGTCATAGGTATCTTTAATTTTTTGCGCCAAGGCGCGATATGCAACCTTACCTCGATAAAATTCTTGTGGGTCTGATCCTTGCATACTCAATTCGGTGATCCGATGGATCAGTGTCGGATCTATGGTGATGCGTCTATCCAACCATAGATAACCGCCATGGAAGAAATACAATCGGAGTTTAACGCACACATTAACTTCCTGATTCCTTCCAAAGTGTGGTATCTTCATCACGTTCAGGGTAGTGGACCTCGCGATGTCCATAGTCCATGGCTGGGGGATGATCTTCGACTTATTCCCCTTGGCCCTAGTTAAATACTTGTGTGGGGCAAGAATTCCATGGTTTTTGCGATATCCCAAGTTGAATTCATTTATATTCAACATCATGATTTGTCCCTCTTTAGCTGGTTGTTGATCCTCATTGCTTTCATTGCTTGAGAAATGACAGAAGGTGTGACCTTCCCTGAGATTGAGCCATTAGAACCCTTAGTTGTGAATTTCACCATGCTTTGGTATTCGAGCAACATGGAGAAACAATGGGAGTCAAACACGGTGTTCCACACCTACTACTTGCAGTTGAAGAGGGATATTGAGTCTTTCCCTCGGATTACGTCTAACACCCTACACAGGTTCAAACCATTTGTGAAGTTCCGCATAGATAGACATTTTATTTATATCACTGTGCATAGAGACAAACACAAAGAAGAGTTGCAGAGTTACTATAAACTCGCAGAGGAGGACATGGAATAAATCACTAAGGAATGGCCCACTGGGTTCCTTATACCAGTCGAACAGGAAAAATTGTCCAACCCCAACCTCATCGGAATCCCTGTGGTTACTTGCGAAGAGTATGATGCACCCACCAGTAGCAAAAGGAAGAAAAAGGAAGATGTATAGGAGCCAAACAATGCATCAGAAGAGACTGCTTCAGACTCACCTGGAGGGGGAGGTGATGACGAAGTAGACAAATAAGAGGACAAAGGAGAATAAGACAAGCAGAAACAAGGCAAAGTAAAACCTCCTAGGGATCCTATTGATGAAGATGATACCTCCAATAAAATAAATGTTTCCCCCATAAAACCTACATCACAGAAGAATTCTAAAGCTAGTAAACCACAAATGCAAATTGTGCTAGCGATGGATGGCATAGATTTCATCATCGCCCCTATCTCAGATACTTCAGAAGACATCTTACAGTGCAATGAAGCCAAACAAGAGACCATGTATGAAAGAATTGAAGCAGATCTGAAACGAGTACAGTAAGCCCACTACTCCAGTCACACGGTGTCTACTGTGCCCCCATCATCAGAAGAAACAGAGTTGGGATATGAACCTACGCAGCTACGTCGAATAGCAGATGTGACCGAAGCTTTCCTTCGTCATGTTTAGGAAGAAAAAGAGAAGGCCACATAGGCCTTAAACAAAGACAAAGAGGAAGCCATAGAGCAACATCGGGTTGCACAAGAGGAAAAAGATGACATCCAAGGCAAGTTTGTAGAGGATAGAGCGCAAATCTAGAAGGAGAAGGAACAGTTGCTTGCAGAGTAGATTGAATTTAAAGAAGCAATCACTAGAGCACTTCACACTATGACAGGCTTAGAATAGATGGAATAAGACCTAGTGGAAAGCTAAGTAGGTAAGCTTGTTGAAGCCATTCACTAGCTCCAATAGAGGATAGCATAACTAGAGTTACAAGCAGTGCCAAGCACTCTACAGGAAGGGCAAATCCAGAGAGAAGAAACTGCCTTGAGCATAGTCCAGAGAATCAAGGCATTGGCCTTAGAATGTAAACAGCTCAGCAGTTGAAGTGTATATACTTATGAGTGCCTTGCAGAGGACCCTAAACTAAGGAAACTGGAGTCACAGCTTCAGGAGGCCAAGAAACAAGTAACAATGATGCAAGCACAGTTGAAGCCACTATCAGCAGTCAAGAGGATGAAATGATCCCAGGAATAGCACATGGTTCAGCAGTAGGTCCTTGCCATTTAGAGAAAGGTCATGGAAGTAACTCAGTGACTCCAACCAGTGTAGGATGTAGCATCCATAATTTTTGAGGAAATTGAAGGAAGAGGTGCAAAACTTAAACAAGTGGTCACCACAGTGGAACAACGCTTGGAAGGACCTGTGATGGAGAAGGTTATTCAAGAGTTCATCGAGCAGGCGTCTCTAGAAAAGAAACAGGTCGAAGTAGCTCGAGCCAATCTTGAGTCATTTGAGGCAGAGTTACCTTGATCAGAGTGACTCGGGACGAGTCACAGGTGAGTGTTGGGGGCTTGTTGGCCCTTGACCAAGTTTTGGAGAACCTTGGTCACGTTTGACCAGTTTTGATACTTTGAAAGGCTGGTCAAAGGTGGAGAACAAGTCGAAGCAGAGATCATAGGATCTCAGCCCCATTTTAGGGCATTTTTTGGTTTAGGCTTTATGTAACGAGTATGGGTTGTCAGCCCATGGGTTTACCCATGCCTTGGCCCCTTTTGTAATGTATAAATAGAAAGCTAGACGATGTAAGAAATGGGAGACTAAGTCTAAGAGAGAAGTAGTGATAAGTGCTATATTATGTTGAGTGCAAGTGATTATTTGGATATATGTGGTTGAGTTAGCTTTGTGCATACTGTGTGCATGAGAACTTGCAGAGCTAAGTGAAAGTGACTATAAAGAGGCTTTGTGTTGTAACCTAGCTTAGGGAAGGAGGGTCTAGCGAGGTGTGCGCAGATCTCCAATCCTATGCGGAGTGGGTTCTTGTGGCTCTACGCTTGTAGAATATTGAAAGAAGGCAATAAAGAAGAGAAGAGTTGGTGGACGTAGCCCCACACTAGGGTGAACCACGTATATCATGTGTTGTGGTTTCTTTGTGCATTATAGTTGTTATGTTATTGATGTGATTTATGCTTAGTGCAGTGATATATGTTAGATGCATATGATATAGTAGCTTAGTGCTTGGTAATGTGAATGAATGCTATATTTGATCTAGTTCTATATGTTAAGTGCTTGGATGTATTAGATCTTGTTGAATACTGTGTTTCTCTGTAACTAGGGTTTTGACCTGCGATGTGAATAAGGGTTAAATACGGATGAGCGTAAACTTCGAAGTGCTCTATTAAGTGTTGTAATTAGAGATCTGTGTCCCAACTAGGTTGCAGACACTTGAGTCCTGCAACCACCTTTGCCTCTACCTTGGGTGAGACTTCATCCGCTTCGCAGGTGTTTCCGAAAGGGCCAGTAGTTAGAGTTTTGTTGGTGCATTGTTGAAGCGTTGAAACCCAGGTCTACCCCTGTGCCCACAAGTATTTGGTAGAAAATATTCCAAATGAATTGTTATTCTCCAAGAATTCAATATCGAGTTTTCTAAATCAAAAGATAAGAAATCGTTGGTTTCTAAGGAATTGATTAGCAATATTCCTCATACTTATGAGGATACTCAGCCCAGTTATTGTCTTCCTGATGAATGTGTGTTCCTCGTTAGTACATTTGATCCTTGGTACAGAGATATTCTTCTCTATCTCCAAACCCAACGTTTTTAACTAAACATTTCACGTGATGAACGATGTTACATTCGACACCACTCAGAGCGCTACCTCATCATTGGCGACACATTGTACCACCGTGGCATTGATACTGTCCTACAAGGTTTTTTAACCCATGACAAAGTTCAATGAGTGTTAAATGACTGTCTCCTTGGAGCTTGTGGTGGTCATCTTTCTTGGATGGCTACAACCCAAAAAATATTATGTGTCGGTTATTTTTGGCCTTCTATATTCAAAGATTGCATTGAGTTCATTAAACAATTCCCACCCAATCAAATCTTTTAGAATATATCACGTACCCACCCCGCTTTGTTGCATCCCATTGTCGTCATCAACCCCTTTCCAAAATGGGGCATCGATTTTATGCAATCAAAGCATACCTCAGTCGGGGGGCACAATTATATCATCGTTTCCATCGATTACTTCACTAAATGGAATGAGACTATGCCTACATTCCTTAACTATGGTCACACTGAAGCATTATTCATGTTTAACCACATCATCACTCGATTTGGTGTCCCACGAGATATTGTAATTGATCATGGATCACATTTCCAGAACCAGATGATGGGTGAATTGCACACCAAGTTGGGTTTTCACCATGAAAACTCATCCCCATACTATCCTCAAGCTAATGGAAAAGTTGAATCCATCATAAAAGTCTTGAATACCATACTTCAACGCATGGTGGGAGAAAAAAAAACCTCTTGGCACTTGCATTTTTTCTCCGCACTCTAGGCCTATCGAACTTCAGTGAAAACCGAAACTCGATTCAGACTGGTCCACTTGGTATACGAAATAGTAGCAGTGTTACCGATCGAATTCAAGATCCCCTTGTTGAAACTTACCATAGAACTCCTACCTCACACCTCTATTGAAGAGGAACGATTCCTATATTTAACTAAATTTGATGAAACCCATCGCAATGTTGTTCTAATCAACGAGACGTATCAAAAAGGCATGAAAAATCGATATCATAAATATGTCCAACCCCTCGTGCTTTCGCAGAAGGAGATCTATTCCTAGTCTATGATCAATATCATGACAAACTGGGGGCATGAAAGTTAGCACCCATGTGGCACGGGACTTACATCATAAAACATGTGATACATAGAGGCGTCTATGAGTTAGTAGACTACGATGGAATATCTCTCTGTGAGCCTTGAAATTGGATTTACCTCAAGAAGTACTATGCATAGAATATATCGCATGTGTGTTTTGTACATTATTGTACTATATACTCATGACTTGGTGTATCTTTTCTTTTTCATGCATGATTTTTGTCTCAGCTTCTTATACTTTGATTTGTGATTGAATGTGTAGATGACATCAACCTTTCTCATATATTTTGGGTTTGCGGATGGCGCTAGTCGACATACCCAGAACATCTCTTATGCAGCTTTAGTCATCTACCACACTAGCGACTTAGTGAGTTCGGGAGGAATTTTCCTCGGATCCACGACCAATAATGTGGCAGAATATTATGTCTTCATCCGAATTTTAACCGAAGCCTCCTCTCAAGGTATAACTCAATCGATTATCAACCGTGACTCTTAACTCGTGTTCTGTCAACTTAATCATGAGTATGTCATTCACAACTCGGTTTTACTATGTCTCCACCTAAGGGTTCGTCGTCTCGAAAGATTTTTTGAATTTCTTCAACACAAACAAATATTGAGAAAAATCAATACAACTTTGGATTCATTAGAAAATTGCATTTTGGATTGGTATCTTGCACATAAATAAAAAATTTGAGACATAAATCATATGTACAGAAACATCACATAAAAACCCAAAAATAAACATAGGTAGCCGCAAAAATCATGATAGCAAAAGTACATAACAAGGAAAATCTTGGGCCTTCATGCCAATAGTATCATCGTAAGGACTACAAAATATATGAGGAGTCTACTCATCCTCCTATATCACATTGTTCTCCAAAACGTACACTATTTCTCGTGTCACCCATTGTAGTAAATGGTTAAGGACTTCAGAGACCCCAATTGTTTGTCGTTGCAAGCATAACGTTGTGTCTTGCCTCCTCAAGGGAGGGACACCCATCATAAAGCCCTGGAGTTTTCTCTCTACCTCTCGAAGTCATCCCACTATGACATCATGCTCAGCTACTTCATGTGAATCCCCATGGAATGCCAATGTTGGCATCTCCATCGGACATGACGTACCTCGGTCTACATGATGAAAACAATATGGTTTAGGTCCCTCATTGTACAAACAAAAACATATAAAATAAAATAAAATAAATATTGATTACAAGGTTATGGTTATATTTCATGCTTGATGCATCCCATTGTATGCCCTTGGGGAGTAACCAGTCTGCATTGCCTCTGAAATATACCCCAGCATAGTGAAGTCCTCAATCACCACTAACTACCTTCTCCACCATGCGAAGAAGTTGTCAATGAATCTGGAAGCAAAGGGCTCATTCCCCAACCTGTGGGAAAGAATGGTCCACCTCTCCATACAAGGCTCAGTCATGGGGCATTCTATCATCACAACTTGTGGTTGCATCTGAGGGATATGCTCTAAGAAAAATTAAACCAAGAAAGAATCCAAACTATTTCTGTCTTCTAGTACTGCATTTGGATATTTTCTCTTTGACATTCCTTAGGAACCTTGCACTCCAGTTAAGAATTATTGGTTGCAAACACTATATGGCATAAGAAAATTTATATTTTGAAGCCATATGGATGCTAGTTCTCCCCACCAACTTGGTGATGTAAAATAATATGGATAGAAGTGTTAGATCCCTCACACATTTTATCCCAATCTGTCCTTCCACCAACCATAACCCTGGTATACAATATTCAGAAATATATGCCTTGGTAGGTCTCGGAGTAGCTCGGTGTCTAGAAAAAAATATGGGCACCCCTCTCCTCAATATCCCCATAAAAAAATATACATC
The DNA here is from genome assembly GCA_009831015.1 of Picea engelmannii. Classification (NCBI taxonomy): domain Eukaryota; kingdom Viridiplantae; phylum Streptophyta; class Pinopsida; order Pinales; family Pinaceae; genus Picea; species Picea engelmannii. The sequence goes on along the minus strand of ML776748.1, from coordinate 2,418,642 downwards.
ACTTATTTCAATTTCAAACATATGTGGCCCTATTCAGAACGCTTTCTCAGCATCGTCCCATAGACTAATCAAGTACTCAAGAAATAATACTTCTTTTCTCATGTTTTGAAGCTTGAAATATTTGAGAAGGTCACAATTACACAAGGCTTCCCTTGCTTAAGGGTCTTAGAGAGAATTGATATCATCGAACTCATGCTCACTCTCTTTCCACTCAATCATGGCTAGCTATAGATAAAACCTGAAAAATCATCAATTAATCATCATTAGCTAAATCGTCATGAAACAAAAGTGTCTATTTTTAGCCTAAAAATCAAATAATCTTTTATTTATGTTCCTAGTGCTCCCTAAAAGAATGCTATATAGCACTAGCTCTCCCTATACATATGCACCAGTGCATTGAAATCACAATCGGTGCTCCCCTCAGTGCCTTGAGGGAGCATCGATCCAGTTCAACACTCTAGGGATTCCCAAGGATCCTAGAACACCTAAAATAAAGGTTAAAATGAAGTAAAAAGGCATGAAAAGGACGAGAAGGAACAGACAACCAACCTAGTCTAGACATATCTGAAAATGGTCGCCCACAGCTCCCACAATTGATGCTCGAAAAATGCTCCAAAAGAGGTAAAAATCCAAAGACCAGAGGAGAATGGTAAAAAACAATGGTAAAAATGAATTTCTAACCTAGTTTGATATTTGATATGGTCAATTAGGTCATTTATCCTTATTATAAAGTCTTTTATTGTGTTTTTTATTATTTTTTCAAGAAATTACTAATATCGTATGCCCAAAACAACTAGATTTTACAAGAATCTGATCGGAGTTCTTTTCATGACCTTGTAATAACCAATGAGCTTAGTCTTTATTCTTTCTTGATCTCACAAATACATGAGAATGTAACTGAGTATACTTTTATCACTTTTTCATACTCATAAAGGTTATACGAAAAATGATCCCCCAGGAGTCTCCTTTAATCTCTTTTCAGACTCTCTAAACATAAAAAGATTGCCGAGTGATCTTTCTTCCTTTCACACTCGTTAAAAGGTTTGAAAGGGAGTCTTCCGAGTAATATTTTATCGGTTTTTTGGACCTATGAGACTAAAATTACAAAAAAGGAAAACCCTGAAGTCGCCTTTAAGTTCTTTTTAGACTCTCTAAACATGAAAAACCACTTATTTTTCCTCCTCTAGACTCACCAAACTACACATTGAAGGGCCCATATGGGAAAAAACCCTTACTTATTCCAGATTATTAAACAAAGGAAGATGAACTTACCAAAGGTGAGGTATATTGAGAATATTTTATCCTCCTCGAGCTCGTTAAATTAAAAAGAGGTAATCATATATCTGGATGGGGGGGGAAATTGAAGGAAGTGGGTCCAGTTTCTTGATAACTTCTGTAAATATCTCTTGAAGTCTCCCTTGAGCACGAAACTTGTTTTTAACCTTCAAACAGAACAATTGGATAATTTTTTAAACCTCTGCACTAAACTAATCCTATGATTCTTTCAACTCCTTTGATCCATCCAAAGAATTCCTCAACATCCACTGCATTATGTTTTGGTCCACTCTACGTTTATGCTAGCAAGTATCATGTTGTGCCTCAGTGTTCAAGGGAAGTATTCACCTTGAGAGTCAAAAATATACAAAATTACCAATTCCCATACCCGTGTCAGTCTGTTTTCATTCTCTATATTTCATCACTTTCCTATGTTAGTTTTGTGTCGATGATGGTGGATACATCAACGCCCTCCTTTGACGAGTCTTTTCCTGTTGAATTCAACACATCAACTAGGAATTAGGCTTAGAAACTAGTTAGTACCTTGGGACTTGCATGCCTCAATGGAAGGCCTCCTTGCTTCCTAGAATGGATTTACCTCATTGAATTTTGATCGGATGTTTCCACAAATGTTCGACCTCACCTCATTTATTTACATGTGATGGATTTCACTAGGGTACCTTGGGAGTCATTGACATCATTGGTGATTTCCCTCACATTTGTTAACATATTATCTAAATGACCAGTAATCAAGTGGTTTCTACCATGTTTGACATCAATCCATCTATTCACATGGCTATATTCATATCACATCGATATTGCAATGAAGACCCTAGGTTGAGCATTCATTTTGATACCTTATTTTCCCAGGCTGCGAGGGAATTCACTTGAGCATGTTGATACTTATGTTGTCACATAGATCCAAGTTGTATGGATCTGTGGCTATGTTTTATCATCTCGTAGCTCCACTGTGTATTCTACGAGGCTATGATTAGTTCATTTCATAGAAGTATGAATCCACATTGTATCTCTAGTTTCCATACCCTTAGTCAATATCATCATGGATCCGCAGTGTATTTATTGGTGGCCATATTTTGAATCATTTATAGCCCAAGCATTGCTATGCATGCCTCAGGAATGGAACAAGTATTAACATATGGTTGATGGTTGTTTGTTACTTATACCAGGTTCCCTGACTTCATACCCTTGCTTCGAAGAATCTACAAAGTGTTTTGGCCATCAACTTTCATTTTCTAACTTCACACTTTGGGGGGCAGTTTGTTACATGTCAAACTTCCTCACTTTGATAATGTCACATTCTCACTGTCATAAGTGTCATAAGTTTCGCACTTTTGTTGCAAGTGTTCTAAGTATCACATTTTCATCATGTAAGTTTCACATTGTGAACGACACCATGAGAACACTTGATATGACCCCTAAAACATGTTAGAAGAAGAAGCCCCATCATTTGACAGTTGAAATAAAGTGTTTTTCTATGAGAATTGGTCATCTTGAAAACTTTTAAAAGATCAGGACTCCCATGCTCATATGCAGGGAGCACTATCACTCTTTTTATATCTAGCAGAGAGCATTGTAGCGCTCTGTTTCCCGTTGTAAAGGAGTGTTGAATTGGTTGAGAAAATATTGGGAAGAAATCCCCTTTTTCTCTAAGGACAACTATGGATGATTCAAGTTGGTTTGGCTCAAATATAAACCGTAGTCTGCATCTAAGGGAGATATCACAACTAATTTATTCATATCCTCATCTAATCCCAAATATAACCAAGGTGGTTGGGCCTCCCAAAGCCATTAAATAGAGGCATTCTCATGGTGAACAAAAAGGAAAAATAATCAGCAAAAGCATTGTCATTCTGATCGTGGATATTTCGAGCAAGGGCTTGTACAAGGAGGACTTGGAGAATCTTTTGCAACACCATCAGTGATTTTAAGTATCTCTTTAAAGTTCTCATTAACATACTTGGCCTATTTCCTTCAATATTATTTATTATTGTATGCGCTTGTCAATTTTTCTTTCGATCTCTGTAGATGGATTTGTTTAATATAATCTTGTAGAGTATGAGCTCTTTGTTTCTCTTTGTTTTCCATTGCATTGTAGGTGTCAAATTGTGCTAAGGAGTTTGGATATCAAAATTGGGTTGGAAGCAATGAGGACAAACTTTGAAACAAGGTGCATCACACTTTTTCTCCCTCTCTCTCTTTTTGATTAGTTAAACTGAATTCAAATGGGATATTAGTGTCCATTTGTGTTTTTTTTTTTGGTATTAGGGGTCTAGAATCCAAGAGAAGATTCACCTTTCCAAAATGGAATTATTCTATAACAACGGTCAATGGGATTTCGGGACTTCGATTCTCCGGGGCTCCCGGTTATAGCAGTTCTAAAAGGGTTTGATTCTCTTGGAGTTAAACTTCCTGGAGTGGTCAATGCCTGAGGACCCTGACTAATGGTTGAGATTTCACCTAAGCCTCCTATTAGATCAAATGCCCAGTGTCACTTTGCAACTTTGACCTTTTTCATGCTTCAGCCCTATCACCCAAAAATCGTCGAAGCGGCGAAGTTCCAGAGTTTTCCATCTCCTGCTCGGCATCGATCAACGACTAGTGATTGACAGGTTCGATTTGACGGTTATGACTTAATCTCTCCAAGACTTTGGTTTCACCTTTATCTAATGTTCCTCATTCACCCATCTTCTAATCTAATGATCTAGAACTCCTTCATTCCACGATGGTGATCACTCCTGAATTCAAAAGGAAACGATCACAATTCTATGATCCTTTGCAAAGGATCTATGTCTGCATGACGCTCTGGCTTTTCTGCGATCTCTACAATGCTATCTCTCCTAATATTTAAGATTTCAAGAACACATTCATCCTTAACCATAATACTCTTTGCAATAGTTCCAGCCCATACTAGTCTGGTATTTCATCCTGAAGCTTTGATACCAATCTGTAACGTACCCAGACATCCACAGGTCAGGCACGCCACTTCAAGCCCACTTCTGGACTTCTTTCGACTTCTGATCTAAATTTTAATTAATAAATATGCATTAAGTATTCACATGAATATATCAAGATTCATGCTACAACAAGAAATAAATGAACCGTATGTAGTACATGGCAATAACCAGCTGGCATGCATACTATGGATACAAAATTCATAGATAAATAAAGACACAATGGAATAAATACACAAGTAAATAAAACCATAACAGAGAGCACTTATCTTTAATGAAACGAATCACCAAATGGTTGTAGACCAAGGAATTTCCACCCAACCGTAGACATTCTTGTTCCAATTATCAACAACAATGTCACCCCCGAGCCAGAGTTATGAATCCACAAGGACGATTCCAGAGTGTCACTTAGCTTCCTAAACCAGTTACTACTCAAGCTCTCACAGGATTTTTCAGCACCCACAACAATCCAAGTACACCATCTCTCTTCAATCCAGCCTGCACAACCCAAGAGAATGGACCCCTTTCTCAGCCACACAGTCCCTCAGATTGTCCATCTCCTTCCAGATATCTTGTGCATCTAGTCAAGAATCTCCATGTTGGGACTCTCAGGATTCGCAGTTGGGATAAAAAATAAACATAGGCCAAATCATTTCATACTTGCAGGCCTTAATTCATGGATGGAATACACCAGCAGTATTTACATCCAACAAATCCATGGATCCTCTTCAACAATTCGTTTTCCCTTCCCGAGACAAATGAGAATGAGGAAAGATGAGTGGGTTAAAGAGTGAATGGAGAGAGAACATGGTGAAATGTCTGAACAATGAGAAATGAACCATGAGTGAGTGAGTGAATGAGTGAAGAAGAAGCAATTGCCACCACATACCAAATATGGGTTTATGTATTTCTTGGAATTAAGGAACCACTTGGCCTTCCCCGCAAGAAGCTTGTGTAACTGTTATTCTCCATTAAAACCAAAATGGGTAAATAAAATATAAAATAAATACTTATCCCTTCAATCCCTATCTCTTGTGGAATCATAGCCCCCTATAAATCTTGTCTTTGTTTGTCTAGCATCCAATGATGTGCTTATTATCAATAATGATCAACCATTAAATTTTCTAGGCAAACTGGCCTCTTTCAATTGTTTGGGCACTCTAGCCTTTCATGGATTAACAAAATACATTATTTAATATGGGGCTCAAAACCTTGGGTGTTACATTCATTCTCCAAGGGTACCATTCTCCTTAGACTGGTTTTGAAATTTTTTTTGGCCCTTGTAGTCAACACTCCACTCGGTCCACCTTGTGAGATACTAAGGGATTCTAAGGAATAAGGAATATGCCTTATTGTGCACCCGTTAGAAATATTTGTGAGCGACTGTCTCATTCTTCCCTCATGACATCGTGGACCTATTGAACTAGGTAATCATTAACCTATAATTCAAACCATGATGGGGGTGGTAGTAGGTTGTGACAGGTACGATTCCACACCTCTCCCTCAAATGTATGGTTTTTTTGCATGACCCCTTTACTCCTTTTGTGAGTCAGATTAGCAAGCATCGTCAAGCCTGCATCCACTGACAAAAACACTGTCAATAATCCATATACATAAATAATTTTGTAATCAATCATTTGTCACATGTGCATAAAATGAAATACTAAAACAAATACAATTCAATCCTTGACTCAATCTAGAGTCCAAGGAAGTTCATTGATGCCATCAGTATCCATAACCTATCATGTGTCCTGCACACTGAGGAAAACTTGTCAATAGCATCTTCCAATACATATACATCAAATAACAATAAGTCACAATACATCATCATCATCATATATAACCCATAATCGAAATGAAATCAAAATGTACCATAATCATATCACTTGCATGCAAGTGTCCTCAAAGAATAAGTCAATAAAAGTGTGCTCAACATAATTGGATGTTACATACTCCCCCTCTTGTTTTAAACTTTGTCCTGAAGTTTTTACAATATATAATGCAAGTACATAAATGTATCTGACATCGATCTACATATCTAATCTATCAAACAAGTAAGGAAGTTGTTGACGCATCTCATATGCATACTCCCATTTAGCTGAGTGTGGACTATAGTTGTCCCACTAGACCTTGACCTGATCCACTATTCGACATCGTAGTTGTCAAATGTGATGGTCCAAAATGTGGATTGTCTCCACAATGAGAGAACCCTCATCCAACACCTACAAAGAACTCTTGTCAATAACGTGTGACAGATCACTAATATAATGTCGTAAAAAAGATACATGAAATACATCATGCATATGCCTCAAAGAATCAAAAAATGTTAGTTGATAAGTGACACATACTTTATTTTACACAACATCTAAAGGTCCCACAAACCTAGGAGAGATTTTATCACCCTTTCCAAACTTTATCAAACTCTTGTGCGGTTTTACCCACAAGAAAACTATGTCACCAACCTCATAGCTACGGTCAATGTGATGTGCATCACCATAACTGTTATGTCGATCTTGTGCTTCTTTAATCCTCTGAATTATTTATTGCATTTGTTCTTCCATTTATTGAATCACTTCCAGTCCTACCAGGACCCTATCCTCAGGTCGATCCCAACTAAACGGCATCTGACACTATCTATTGTAAAGAAACTCAAACGGTGCCATCTTAATTGTATTTTGGTAATTGTTGTTGTATGAAAAAACCACCAATGGAAAGAAGTCTTCCCAATGTTTATGTTCGTCCATTACATACATAAGAAACATATCCTCCAAAATTGGTTTTGTTCTTCATGCTTTTCGGTATGTCTCTGGGCGATATTTTGTACTAAAGTTCAATTTCATTCCCAAGGCATCTTGGAATCTGGTCCAAAATTGTCATGTAAACATCGATCCTCTATCAGATATGATCTATCTTGGTACACCATGTAATATCACAATCTCACTAACAAATACTCTAGCTATGTCTCACGCCTAATGTGTCGTATGCACTGGAATAAAGTGTGCACTCTTCATCAGAGTGTCAACTACCACAAAAAACGAATCATGTCTCCTTTCCGTCAGTGGAAATCCAACAATAAAATCCATTGAAATGTCCTCCCATTTTGTTTTAGGAATAGCATGTGGTTGTAACAATCCTGTTGGATTTCTATGTTCAGCCTTCACTTGATGACATTCTAGACATCTTGTTACATAACTAACTATGTTCTCTTTCATTCCCTTCTAGAAGAATACAAGGCTTAAGCTATGCCTTCATCTTCGTGACTCCCAGATGAGCCATGTACACTATTCTATGTGCTTCACCCAATATCAAAAATTTTAATTCGTTGTTAGGTGGTACGTAAATTCTATCGTTAAATCTCAAAAAAAAAAATTGTCTAATGAGTAACCTTCAAAATTCGGTACCATCATGGTATTTTATCCAAAATTATCTTTAACTCATTTATACCAGTCATCGTCTATTTTTAAATTTAGAGTATTTTCTCAAAGATTCGTCTTAAGAGGTATTACAGAGAATATGTGTGGTCTCTGACTCAACACATATGCCGCTATGTTCATCATTCCTTTAATGTAAGTAATCTTAAAGTCATATTCGCTAAGTAGTTATAACCAATGCCTTTGTTGTGCGTTGAAGTCACTCTGAGTAAATATATGATGTAATCCAAAGTGATTTGTCTTTAATTCAATTTTTTGTCCAATCATATAATGTCTCCATACTCTCAAGTAATATACAATTTCTAATAACTCCAAGTCATTCATTTCATATTTTTCCTCATGCCTTCTCAATTTCATTGAAATTTAAGCGATCACTCAACTTTCTTGCATCAAAACTCCTCCTAAACCTTCCTTGGATTCGTCTGTGCATACCAAGAATTATTTTTCCATGTTGGGGACCTTTAGTATCGGTGTTGTACTCAACAACTCCTTGATATTTTGAAATTATTCCGCACATTTCTCATTCCATACGAACTTCTTGTTATTATTCTGCAATTCCGTGATTGGATTTTCTATCTTCAAAAAACCTTTGATGAATCATTGGTAATATCCTGCTAAACCCATGAAGTTGTGTACTTATTGTACATTTTTTGGTGTTGTCCATTCCATAATGGACTCTACTTTAGTTGGATCCACAACAATACGTTCACCATATATGATATGTGTTGGAAATATGGCTACAGCAAAGATGACGCAGATGATCAAGGTTGTCATTGATGGCAATCGATTGTTTATGAAGAACAGATGTTGAAACACGCTGCAACACAAATTGAAACACGCTGCAACACAAATAAAACACAGATGTTGCAACACAAATGCGAACTGCTGCAACACAAATGCAAACACAGACGCTCAAACACAGTGCTGAAACAGAAGCTAACGCAGAAGGTTAAGGTAGAACATAGAAGCTGAAACACAATCGCAGATGCTGGCACACAGTTGCTGAAACACAGACACAAATGCTACAACTCAGGAGATGACGAAGACGGTCAAGGATTGTCATTGATGGCAATCGGTTATGAAGCAGTCAAGGTTGACAACACGCACAAGAGATACTGGAACATAGAAGCTAAAGATGCTGAAACACAAATGCTGAATCACAGATGCTGAAACGTAGATGTTGGACCATGAATGACACAAATGCTGGAACACGACTGCTGAAACGGAGATGCTGAAACACAAATGCTGAATCACAGATGCTGAAACGTAGATGCTGAAACACAAATGCTGAATCACAGATGCTAAAACGTAGATGCTAAAACACAAATGCTGGATCACAGATGCTGAAACGCAGATGCTGGAACACAGCGTTGCATGAGGTGGCATGCATAGAGGAGGCAGAGTAAAGAGCCAGTTCAGAAAATCAGGGAGAATGCTAGCACGCAAAAAGCAGAAGAACGAACAAACGAAAAGGGAAACTGCAGTTGGAGTTAAGAAAAGCAGAAAGACTTTTTAGTCTAAAATTAGACTGGCAGTTAACAGAGCGGTGCATGATGTGGGATGCGTAGAGGAAGCATGCAAAGAGTCATTTCAGAAAATCAAGGAGAATAATGGCATGCGAAAAGCAGAAGAAAGAATGTAAGAAGGGAAACTGCAGTTGGAGTTGAGAATCGCATGGAAAACCTTTGCATGTAGAGAATCTATAAAATGCGCTTGAACAGAGAGGAATGGG